>JBAMBR010006236.1:0-21620 GCA_037044475.1 Zaprionus obscuricornis | reverse complement strand
CTTGACATTTTCTATTGCATATACATACATACACTGCATATACACTCAACAGCACAAATCTGCGTACACAAAAAAAAAAAAAAAATGGAAATAAAATTTGAAACGCAAATTTGTTGTTTTTTTTTATATATATTTTAACTAATTTTTAAAACAGCTACATTTTATTCTCTTTTATATTATACTTTTTTCCGAATTATTTAACAATTCGATATATTTTATATTTAAATTTAAATTTTAGGATTATAGTCAGACTTCCAGACGCCGATGCTAGTTACTTTGCCTAGGCAACAGGTTTATTACAACAGATCTTCCTTTACATTACATTATAAAGATTTACACCATGGAAAACAAAGGCGCAGAAATTTCTGTTGTGGAGCGAAAAATCATTTTAAAACTATTTTTAGATGAAAAGTCTTATAGCCCTAATTGGGAGACCTCAATGCTCCATCCAAAAAGTTATATATTATCATAACTTTACCGGCAGTATCTTGCCAGAAGCTCGATCTGGCCGCCCGCCGTTACTAACAAAGCGCGAACAAAATGCTGTTATTAAGCATATTCGGCGTAATCCCAGAATGACAGTACATGCAGCACAGCTTCAAATAAGTTTATTTTAAAGCCCCATACTTCTAGAATCAAGTTCTATTATCAGACGTTAGTCAATTCTGCGTATTTGGTATTAAAGGAAATGTTTTGGTATGGAGGAAAAGCGGAGAAGCGTTAAACAAGGAAAATTTAGTCAGCACTGTTAAACACGGTTGAAGATGCATAATAGTGTGGGGGTGTATGGCAGCCAGCGGCGTGGGAAAATTAACTTTTATTGATTCAGTCATGGATCAAGGTGCTTACAAAAATATTTTGGATATCAATTTAAAAAGATTGATGTAAAATTGGGTCTTCAACGTGAATTATGGTTCCAGCAAGACAACGACCATACCGGCATACGGCACATAATACAAAGCTTTGGCTACTCTATAATGTTAAAAATCACCTGCAAACACCTCCTCATAGTCCAAATCTCAATGCTATTGAGCATTTATGAGATCTTTTCAAAAGAAAAATCCGGAAGCATATAGTTACTTCAATGAAAAAGCTCAAAAAGGTAATAGTGGAGGAATGGGGAAAAATTACATCAGAGGAAGTAATGAAACTTGTAAATCCGTTGCCAAAACGCTTTCTGCGTGTGATATTTTTAAAGTATAAAAACTTAAAATTAAATATAAAATATATCGAATTGTTAAACAATTCTGAAAAAATATAATATTAAAGAGAATAAAATATAGTTATGTTTTAAAAATTAGTTAAAAATACATATAAAAACAATTTTCTTATAAAATTTTATTTTCTTTTTTTTTCGGTGTACGAGATAAAATAAATTTATTGTTTAATGTGTACCATTCTATTTTTTATCTTATGAACAATCTAAATTAAATGGAAGTTTTAGAGAATCAAAGGATATTTTCATTTTAATTATAATTACATTTTCAGTCTTTTATTTTAAATTAACTAAGCAAATGTTGTTCTGCTTCCTCATTTATTAATCTTTAACTTTTCTTAATATAATATAGCTAAGTTTGTGGTTAAATCACACTAAGTGCATGCGATAAGAAAGAATACTGTTTTGTTGTACACAATTTAATCAAAATTTCGTTTGTCTACTCATTTCCGTATCGATAGAAGCACAAAATGTACACCATATTACTAATACGCAGCTTGTGCCGACTTCAACGACAACAGACCGCCGCAAATAATGATGATGAAGATGATTACGAATCTTATAAAGATGCTATTGCAATTATTTTGGCAATCTTTCCGTCTTTGGGTAATTGGAACACAGCCAAAATGCAATTGAGTGCACACAAGACACATTCAAATATCCATTCATTCATTTCAGCATTTGTTCTTTTATAGAGTCACTCAACTTGGTCTAAAAATTCAAAATGTGTAAATATCCTCGAAATAAATTTTCATTACATTTAAAACACATGCACGCGGCAGACAATTCAACAACAAGTTTGCATGTGTTCTTGTATGTGTGTGACGAACACGAAACGGATCGATCGACCTTCACATTGGCCGTTATGACGATTGGCGACGTCGACCGGCAATGATTCGCGACGATGGCAGCAAAAGTTCATAATACCGACAGATTGACAAACCTACGCACATACCACAAATTACATACTGACGAAAAAATATATATTTATATAAATGTACGTATATGCTTTTCAAAATATAAAAAAGAAAGCTACAGTGTGTAATGGAAGTTTTTATGTCAACTGACGTTGTTCTTAAATTATGTTCAGGCAATTAATTGATACTATTTAATACTATTATTAAGAATTTGTTTTGCTGTTAGTACTAATCTGTGCGTTAAAAACTCTTGGTTATAAGTAATATACCGTATAATTTTTAGACGGAATTCATTTAACATGTCTCTGAAACCAATTTAAAAATAATTTCATGTTCATACACTGTATTCTGCCTTTTGTAAAAGTTTAGAGCAAAGCTTCTGTGCACCAAAAGCTATTTGTAGTTGCAGTTACAGTAAGCGAGAGATGTGAGTAGCAGTGGAATTGGTGGGCTAGAAAAGGAATGCATAATCTTAAATTCTAGCTTAGACCAGCCATGTGTTACGTGTGCAACTGTGATTAATGTCAACCTATATTTCCAATTAACTTAAATTACATAAAGCTCAAACATGCAGCAGTTTAGTGATACATAGGGGAGCGTAGGGTAAGTTTCAACAGAGAACCAATGACTCATGTCAACCATGATCCCATAAATTAATCCATATTATATTAAATGAAAGATACAGGGAAAATTTTTAAATTCGGCATTGTGCTTCAGAAATGATAAACTTTCTTTTTCAATGGAGTCATTACAATGTTTCTTTTTTTTCAAAACATTAATTTTGACCATCGCATAAATTTTTTATTAATCAGGAAATTATTTATGTTATTGTTTTACTCATTGACTTTCATTACAAAAAAAAAAAAATTTGTAACAACTGTTACTGCTTCTATGATATGCAATTATGTATGTGACTCATAAGACAAAGTATAGGAAATCGATGCACTAATTTTTTAGTGAAATTATGCTACAAATAATTACCACACAAGCAAATAAGCGAAAACACAATTAAGGGGTTATACCAGGACTATACCTATGAAACCGAAATTTTTTTTTACTTTTGAATGTTTACTACCAAAAAATTATTTAACCTACGATGTTCAGAATAATTGCCACCGAAGGCTATATATTTGGAAAACTAGTTATCAGGTAATTATTTAGAATTTTCAAATTTTTTAAGGTGCTGTTAAGGTGTATATGTCCAATCGATGAAAACAAAATATTTTCTGAGAGAATCAAGTCTTGTGAATGAGCTCCATTCATTTTTTGGTACCTATTAAAAAGTTTATCCGTTTTTTAGAGAGATTTCCTCAGCCAGGACACAAAAATATGTAAAAGAAATGTTTGTTGAAATTTTGTACGGAATAAAACCATCAAAAAACATTTTTGGAATACGGATAACCGTTCTGCTCGTTTTGGATATGTTCCCCTTAATTTTTTGGTTTAATTCGAAGTACTTTAAAAAAAAAAATGGAAAACAGTAACGATGTTGGCAAATCGTTACTTTTTAGAACAAAAGTCATCATGATTATATACTTAATAATTGTAAGCTCCAATTGGCAAATTCCGTTTTCATAGGGTACCAAGAGTATATTGACTTTGTGACAGTAGCAAATGTATGTAACACTCATAAAGAGGCATGGCCGACCTCATAAAGTATATATATTCGTGCTCAGGATCAATAGCCAAGCCGATTGGACATTGTCCATCTGTCCGTCTGTACGTCCGTATGAACACACAGATCTCGGAGACTACAAGAGCTAGAGACTTCATTTATTTGCAAAGTGATTGTATTAGTTGCAGGCAGATCAAGTTTATTTTGGAATTTTGACACCGCCGCCTCCACAAATTGATCAAAACCATTTTGAACAGTCCACTGCACCCACACCCAAGCTACATAACTGAATTTTGGCATATTGAATAAGAATATGTTTGTTCGGACGTTGTGTGAAAATTTGGTACAGATAGGTTAATTAAGATGGATGTTATGCACATTTCAGATATCAAAATTTGAAGGGAGTCTCTATGGCGTACCTGTCTGCGGTTCTAACCCCACACACGGCAACAATTTTTTCGTGTTTTTTTAAATTTGTAAAAAAGGTGTGACTCAGTTGTTATACTCGGTGCCCATTGGGTACCAAGAGTATATTGGGTTAGTGACAAGAGCAAATGTATGTAACACCCATAAGGAGGCGTGGCCGACCGCATAAAGTATATATATTCTGACTCAGGCCCAACAGCCGAGTCGATTGGAGCATGTCCGTCTGTCCGTCTGTACGTCCGTATGAACACACAGATCTCGGAGACTATAAGAGCTAGAGACTTCATTTCAAGTTTATTTTGGATTTGCCAGGCCCCCCTCCGCCTCCACAAACCGATAAAAACGATTTTAAGCAAACCCAACGAAGCTACAGAATTTTGGTACAAAGTTAGAATATGTTTATCTGGACGTTGTGTACAAATTTGGTACAGATCGGATAATTAACATGGAAGTTATACACATTTCAAATATCAAAAGTTGAGAGGCGTCTTTATAGCGTATGCTTGCTTGCTGTTCTCACCGCACACACGGCAACATTTACTCCGTGTTTCTCACACTGGTAAAGAGTGTGGCTCAGTGGTTAGAGGGTTGAACTCGCGTGCATGAGGTCCGCGGTTCGATTCTCGAGACGATTTTTTTTTTTAAATTTTTTTTTTAATTAACTTAAAATTGGCGAGTGCGCAGCACGAGCTAAATAAATATATAATATAACTTTGGGCACCGAGTATTATATAGTCGAGCACACTCGACTATAACTTTCTTACTTGTTTTAATCATAATATAAGCAAATATAATAAAATGTATAATTCTTAAGTATTTAAAGAAAATGTATTAATGTTAATAAATATATATGTTGGAATTAACTTAAAAATGGCGAGTGCGTAGCACGAACAAAATAATTATGTAATATATAAATTTATATAGTTGTGTGGTTGAAAAGATAATTTGCTTTTCAATTAAAATGGTTTAGTTTAATTAAATGAAAAATAGTTTTTTTTAGACTGCCTTAAGGTTGTCAGATGTCGAGCTCTCAGAGCTTTGACTTCATGACAGTGGAGATTTCCAGGAGAATTGAGAGCACCGGGACTTTGAGTGCCTCCTTGAATGAGCGCATTGAGTGTTGAAAATGCGATCACCTTAACAATAGGAAAATTAACTTAAAATTGGCGAGCGCGTAGCACGAGCAAAATAAATAAATTATCTTAAAATTAGGGAGTGCGTAGCACTAAGTCTCTAAATATTTAATAAATGACCTAATTATCAATTTGGAAACACTTAGAACACTTGAAATGTACACTTATGTTGACGCTCTGGACCAATTCGGTCAAAATCGAATAATAAACATGGAAGTTATGCAACCTTCAATTCTTTGGGTACCGGGTATAATATAGTCGAGCATACTCGACTATAGCTTTCTTACTTTTGTTTTTAATTTGTCCAGGCCTTTTAAAATTAAATTTTTAAAATATGTTTTTAGAACCGCGATAACATTTTTTTTATATAAATAATATGGAGTTTCACAAAAAATTGTACTAGTTACCCCACTGTGTTGTCTCCCCTACTGTGTTCCTGCAACTCGATATCGACTTTCTTTCTGAAGCGAGTTTACTCATATGCAGAATATTTTAAATAACATAACTTCCATGTTTATGATTAAGTAGAATTCCATGACTATTAATAGCGTTTAGGAATCTATTTAATCAAGACTGTAACTGTTTACGGTTTAAAGTGACATTGCTTTTTGAATTGTTTAGACGTAGCTGGTTGTAAAACCAAAGAATACAGACCTATACTTCATAACGTCTGATTTAGATTTATCTAATAAGAAATAATAATTTCGGTATAGTGAAAGGATGTGTTCCAGTGACAAAATTAGATATGGCTGCATATGGCTTGGAAATGGGTAAGCAAGGGTATATTAATTTTACGCAAATGTGCGTAAGTTACTTATTTATGTATTTTCCTGCTCAGAAGCAATAGCGGAGTCGAAACACTAGTAATTACTAATTTTTAAGAGGACTTCTATACATCAATACTAAACAGTCCTAAAACTATTAACGTTTGAATAAGAAACAAAATAGATATGGAATTAACGGAATGGTGAAACTTTGTGACGACACTTAATGGCAACTGGATCCACGAGCCGTATTGCACGTTTGGCTCTACAGGTTTTTCTGGGCCCATTCAGTGTTTAACTGTTTCACTGTTTAATTTTATTTTAAATTTACTTTATATTCCGTACTTAAGCTTGCCATTATAAAAATACCAGACATGGCAGAGGGTATATTAATTTTGGACAGGAGTTTGTAACGCCCCTTAGAAGGCATGGCAGAACCAATAAAGTACTTATAGTCTTGATCAACGTCGACATGAGAAATCGTCTTTCCGTCGGTCTATCTTTTTTAACCCAAACTAGTCTCTCGGTTTTAAAGCTATCTCAGACATACTCCCTATGCCCCTAAGTTGTATATAAGTCGAAACCGCCGGATCGGACCACTATATTATACAGCTACCATAAAAACGCTAGAACGAATTCGGACGATTTCTGTGTGAATAACTTTTTGTTTATTAAGCTATCTAGCTAAAACTTACAGGATTTAAGTTTAGTGATGACTTGAGACGTGTAAGTTTGAAGATTTGAGTGTAGTGGTGGCATACTTTTCATATAAATTCAAATAAATCATATAACTGTCATAGAAGCGCACGGCCGAAAATTAAGTTTTTGTATAAAAAGTAAGTATAAAATCTTCGGTCCGCCGAAGATAACTTCGCTTTCTTGTTCTTTTATTTTTAATGATATTATACTTTGTTGTCCTTCTTTATGTGTTATAAATTTATGCTTCTGTATTTCGGTTAATTGATAACCAAGTCAAATTTGAAACTATATACATACATATATAAAATATTATATATTTTGTATTATATGTTATATATGTATATAACAATAAATATGAGTAACACATAAATATAAGAATCATATATAGTAAATAGATGTAGTATAATGCGGCGGTTAGTTTAAAAAATCTTGGTTCCTATTCAGCAATAGGTGAACTACTTTTAACTGCAACTTAAAACTTCATCATTTAAGTGTATTCCTTTTCCATTTCATATATTGCTTGTTACGTTTTTTATTGAGTTTGTTTATTTGCGTCTTGTTTTTCTTTTCACTTATAATTATAATCATAATCATAAATATAAAGTGTAATAATAATAAATATAAAAAAAAAACGTTTTCTAATAGCTTTTGTATACAAACAATGCTAAACAATATATAAGTAAAAGTTAATAAAAGTTACAAATTAGAAGCACATTGCGATTTAAATTGTTTAAAACATTTGGTTGTTTCTTGTTCCATTTTTCTTTCCCTTTTTATACGATTTACGTCAAGCTTTTGCTTGTTCTTTGCTGTTATTTTTTTTCTTTTTTTTTTTTTTGTTGATTTTAATCAATTGCTTTCTTTAAACAATGAAATAGTACATAATATTTGTAATAATAATATAATTTGCATAACTTTCAACATTTTTATTTTGTGCTTAAAACTAAAAATCAATTTGCGTCTCAATAAAGATAATTTTCATTTTTTAAATAAAATGAAAAAAAATTAGCCGAATATTTGTTGAAACTCTCCAGCAATTTTACTTTCATATTATTTTTCTGTGCCATTTAGTATGCGTGATTTGCAATGAACAGGGAACCTGATCCGGCTCCAGCGCTGCCGGGAACGTATTTGCCTACAGCGGCCTCACCGTTAGCCTGTGAGTTTGAGAGTAATATAAATAAAGAGAGAAAATTAAATGTGTTAATAAATTTAGATCTTTTATAAACTGCTAATATTATTAAAGAAATACATTTAATTTAAAAAAGTACTCATAGTTGTTTTAAAATTACCCACTATATATTATGATTATTTCTTTTCTTCCTCGGACTGCGAAAGACTTTCGCATGTGAAAGAACTAGAGGGAATCATATACGTTAATATGCACATGTGGAAAAGTTTTATATCTGATACCATAAACTGTCCGTTGTCGGTTGGTCTCTCTATTTAAGCGGAATTGTAGAGTATATTTTCTTCAAATATAAACCAAAAGAATTGTCTAACACTTGCGAGTTTAAGACAATAACTTGATTTCCGACCGAATGATTTCAATAGAATAGTGCAACTTAGCATTTTAATAGCATTTTTCGATAAATTTAAATCAGTAAGTTTACATATTCATATTCATAGGGGATATAAGCATATTATAGTTAGTGACAAAATTTATATACTTTTGTACATGTATAAATATATAAATTAAATATTGTCTATCTTATGAATAAATTACATTTAAAATATTTATAATATCTCACGATGTACTTTAATTTAAAAAATAATAGTAAAACTAATTGTAATCAAATATAAATCATAGGGCTCAGCATGTGATATAATTTTTCTTTTATTTATTGTAAAATTTATTTTTTCTTACAGTATTGAAATTTGCACAATATAGTTTATATACTATAATTCTAATTTTATTAATTCATTTTATAAAAAATATATATTACAAATAAAGGAATAAAATCAGATTGCTCCATTTTTTTCTAATGTATATGTAATTGTAACCGCAGTTTGCATGTTATTGTGAGGGTGCGTTGTGTGCGGAATGTTTCCGTGTTTTAGCTTTCAGCATTCAAGTATCATTTCGGGTATCAATTCTGTTTTTCAGATCTCAGTTAAGCTAAGCAAGTTTGGTTAGATTTTAAGTTATTGCACTTCTTCTTATTCTTAGCATTTAATATTTGTGTCCTGCCACGAAGAGGCTGGCATTGGCTGCGTACGAAGGAATTGAACCGGCAACATATTTGCCTTGGCAAGCCTGGCTATTTGCCTGAATTGGTGGAAAGGAGGCGGGAATTTTTGGTTGGGATTAATAAAAAAAAAGCGTGCGGTATCAAATAACGAAAACAAAAAAAATTAATAGACAAAAACGAATAATACTAAAAAAAAAACAATGACCCATTTTTTGTGAAGGTTATTTGCATTTAAATTGTATGTTAATATAAATGAAAAAGGAAGAAATGGCTATTTAAATAGGACCCAGGAACTACAGGTCGAAAATGTATGAATGACTTATGTTAAGTTTAAAAGTGTATATAACTTTGGATAACCGTACACTAAAGGCCTCTCCCATAAGAAAACGTGGCCAACGCCATAAATATTGTTGGTCAAGGTCAACAGTCGAGTCAATAGGACTATGTCTTTCTATTAGTGTGTCCGCCTGTACGTCCGTATGAAAAACTGGATCTTAGAGACTGAAGCACGGTGGACTGTAGCCTTTACAGAGGGTACCTTTATTTTGGGTAGCAGTTTGTAACGCTCATTAGGGGGCGATGCAGACCAAATAAATTGTACACATTCTTGATCAGCATCGACAACACGATCCAAATATGTATCCATACTGGTCACCTAATTTTAAACCCATCTCATTGAAACTTGGTATATATACTTCCTATAACCTATGTATATGTCAGGATCGCCAGGATCGGACCATCATATAGCTACCATGTTTTTTTTTGTTTGTTAAGCTAGCCGGCTGAAACTTATAGAACTAGAGTTTACTAATGACTTACACGTCTCATTAAAATAAAGTTTAAATTGGATTATTAATAAAACTGTCGTAGGAACAATCGTGGGAAAATAAAGTTTATATATGAAAAGTTTTGTTCTAAGACTGCAAAGGCTTGACATCGTCAGCCCGCCGAAGATAACCATGATTTCTTGTTATTTCATCATTTTGTTATTGTTTTTTACATTGGGGAACCAAATTTACGAAAACCTGGACAATCTTTTTATAATATGAAAATAATGTTTAATCAAGCCATTACAAGATATAAATCAAGAAGTTAACCGAGTAACCAAGAACAAAAGATTAATTATAAATACATTTGTTAATATATGGTAAATTGATCTTTCTTGTTTGAAGCATAAAAGAAAATCGATTCTTTGCATGTCTAAAAATTATTTATCAAATTCATAAAATATACAATTTAATTGTTAGAATTATTGAACTGAAAATTTAATTTCTAAAAACCATTTTCAATCTGTATTTTCCAGTTTTTACTTTCTTCAATGATTTAGTATTTATGATTATCCACATGAAGTCCTGCATCACCAGCAGCTCCTTTAACGGAACCTTCCTTATAACAACCAAATTGTGCCTCACCATTTGCCTAAATATTGAATAAGTGATGGATGGATGATAAATGACGAGTTATTGGAAAATGATGAGGATATTATTAAAGGATTATTAGGCAATAAGCTATAAGCAGATTAAGTCTCTGATATAACCAAGCCTAGCCCATCAAAGCTTATGTATATGTATTACCGAAGATTTAAATTTATACCCAAATTACAACTAATTACAAATTTATTTAAAAACTGTACTGAAACTTACTCTGGCGCGCTTGATCAGCTCGTTTTGGCCAGCGGCAATGTTCTCCTTCTTTCCACACCATGCACGGAGCACAGAAGCTTGCAGAGCACGACCATACGAGAAAGTCAGTGCCCATGGTCGGACAAGAGCCACCTTATTAATGGCACTCAAGTTGACGGAAGCTTCTTCCTCGGATTGACCACCAGACAAGAAAGTCACACCTAAAGAGTAAACCAAATAATAGTACAATATGCATATTATAAGTAATAATGGAATTTCTTACCGGGAACTGCAGAGGGGACAGTGCGACGAAGAGCTTGTACAGTGGCTAAGGCAATTTCCTCCGGGGTGTTCTTAACTTTCGCGGACTGACCAGCAGTGACCATATTAGGCTTAAGTAGAGTTCCCTCGAGGTAGACATGATGATCGTTCAGTGCCTTGTAGACGGCAGCCAAGACGGTTTCAGTAACCTTCTGAGCACGATCCAAATCGTGATCTCCATCGGGCAGAACCTCTGGCTCAACAATTGGAACAATGCGTTCTGACTGGCAGATGGATGCATAGCGAGCTAGCACATTAGCATTCTCCAAAATAGACTGATAGGATGGAGTGTTCTTGCCAATTTTCAAAACGCAACGCCACTTGGCAAAATCGCATCCTTCCTTCTTGTACTTAGCACAACGAGCTGCCAAATCATCCAAGCCCTGGGTGGTTGATTCATCCTCAGAACCGAAAAGTGGTACAACGCCCTTATCGACCTTAATGCCGGGAATGATGCCCTTCTTCTTCAACAACTGAACGAAGGGAGTACCATCATCCGTCTTCTGGTACAAGGTTTCGTCGAAAAGAATGACACCAGAAATATTCTCGGACAATTTATCATCGGTTGTGAACAGAAGCTGACGATAGGCGCGACGATTCTCATCGGAATTCTCAACGCCAATGTCCTTAAGACGCTTTCCCATGGTCGACACAGACTCATCGGCGGCGAGAATACCTTTGCCGGGAGCAACAATTGCCTGGGCAATGGATTTCAGCTCCTCCTGCAATTCCTTGCTGGGATAGTTGAAGTACGTGGTCATGTTCGAAATTTGTGTGTAATTCTGATTGAATCCAAGCCATTTCGACAGAATATTTTTTTGGGATGAAACAGAATTGTAAAATGATCTTAATAATTGGAATGCTGATTTCTGCATTTTGATTTGTCTTATTTTATTTTTTGAAATGCTAAGGTCCATATAAATGGGACAATTTAAAATAATATAAATTTGCCAAATTGAATTTAAATTTTCAAAAAAAAAGAAAACTTATAAATATATAACTTCAACAGAAAAATTTAAACTAATTCGTGTATATGAATCATAATGGATATGAATTTTTGAAGTGAAACGCACAGCTGTTCCCAATGTTAGTGAATCAGGAAGTGGGGTCAATTTTTGTAATTCAATTGTAATCTTCGAAAAATGAATTATTACCTTCGGTTGGTGCATTCATATATTAATATCTTAATATGCCTCAAAACTGAAATTTATAGGGTTCCCATTATTCAAAAAAAGATATAAAAAAACAGATGTTAAAAAATAAAACTTATTTTCACATTGTTTTTCGCATAAATTGGATTAAATTCTTACAAACAATTTCATATTTATTTTTTATATAACGCCATATATCTGCTACAAAGCAGATATCCCAATAAGAAGATGACTAATAACATCTAGCTTTGCTGACGATACAGGTGTTTTCAACAGATCCATCGAACAAAAATTAAAACCCTAAACAGGCAAAATTTTTCACCGCTCGGATTAAACAATTCCGAACTCTCGCAAGCGAACCACGTGACGTATCTAGGAGTTCACCTGAACAGAAGACTCACTTGGCAAAGGCATATATATCGAAGCCAAGAGAACACAATTAAAACTAAAAGCCAATAGCCTTTACTG
This sequence comes from Zaprionus obscuricornis, assembly GCA_037044475.1. Lineage (NCBI taxonomy): Eukaryota > Metazoa > Arthropoda > Insecta > Diptera > Drosophilidae > Zaprionus > Zaprionus obscuricornis. The sequence continues at coordinate 9,096 of JBAMBR010006236.1, read as the reverse complement.
GGTTATCAACGCTCGGTCTTCTCTTAGTCTTGAATACAAAATCCTGCTCTACAATTCAGTACTTAAAACTATATAGACTTATGGTTCTCTGTTATAGGAAAACGCTAGCAGTAGCAATATTGATGTTGTCGATCGAGTTCAGTCGAAGATCCTGAGAACCATCACCATGGCAGCGTGATACGTTCGAAACGAGAACATACAGAAAGACCCAAATATTCAACCAGTCAAAGATGTACTAGCTGAATTGACGGAGAAATACGAAATCAAACGAATATAACACTCTCGATCAACCGAAAATTGGTAAAATCAGTGCCAAAGTGACTACTATGTGTTTTGCAAACAAGGGGATGACCCCGAAACAAATTTTTCGAAATTTCACGCGGTCAAACATTGAAACATCCAAACATCCAATTATGCGACGGAGCCACTGTATACACGAATGAGCTGCAGGAGTTAATTTTCATCACTGCAGTGTTTCGAGCTGTCGCGTATGAGCTGAATCAAGGAAAGAGTTTTGTATCTTGCTTGCATCCGTCCTAGTTTGAAAGCTTTACTTTTCTTTTTATGCTTGCGCTATTGCTTACATTTCATTCACGTGTAGAAAAAAATGTTACCTAAGATAGTAACATTCTTGCTAAGCACCTCTTTCCCACAGAATAACCAAGTGAAGTAAACAGATGAAATAGTATGTTGAATGATACTGTTGAATTTCATTGTATTTTCACCTTTTTGTTACTATATTACATGTTCTTGCAATGTCTTCTAAGTTAGAATATGATAAAACTCTCGTCGGCTGATGTACGCGAACTAGTAAGCTATTATAGATTGCACGAACTGAGATACAAAGAGATGAAACGCGCACTGGTGACGTACACTTTCACTTTAAACAGACACTGCGTGACTTTTGTTGGCGCATGCTCTACACATTGACATTGAACAAGGTCAAACAACATGCTATACCCGTGCTCGTATTTAAAACACTGCCAAATGTATAGTTGCTTACGAAACGGTTATACAAAATTTTGAAATCAATAAGAGCATCAGGGAGAGAGACGTCTGCGGCTTAAGAGTAGAGGAGCAAGAACAGTAGCCAAAGAGAGAAGTAAGAGATAACTTCTAGATATAACAATGTTACAATCTAGCTTGACTTGTTTGACATTGAAAAGCACGCACAATACATAAATTCAATCATTAAGTATATATGTACATAATATGTATGTATGTATACTGAATAATATGTATGCTCTTATGTATAATAACATATATGTACATACTATGTACATACCCTTATATTAGGATCACTGACTTTGCTTACGTAAAATGTAAGTGTTATATTGTCTTTTAATTTTTTCAACAATCCAATCCAAAACTCGCTGTTATCTTTGACGAATTTACAAAAAACACTTGGTTTTTACTGGGCTCAATAAATACTATATACTATTTATATATAAAATATATTTATTTATATAAATATAGAAAGCTAAATACAAGCCGGCTATCGATTAAAGATTGAAATATAGAATATAGAAATTAAACTTACACAAGCCAGCAAAACGATTAAAGTCTGAAAGAACGAGAAGCTGTACAGAAATGGATGTTAAAGCTATATAAAAAAAGGCCCAACTTCTATGTGACGCATGATAAAAACAATAAAACAACAAACAAAATAGGTTCAGAAGCTATTAATAAGTAAATAAATATGTATACAAAATTAAATTAGAAACATGTGTTTTAACACAAGCATATTTTCGTGTCACATTCTACTTTTGTGTGTGTTTGTGTCTCTATTGAGAAAAAGAAACGTTAATAAGTGGACTGTGTTCGCCAATTATATACCATGCATGTTTTTCAATATAATAACGGAATTTAAAGTAATTGACTAACTTTTCTTAAACCATACTGAAAAAAAACAATAGTAATCTATGTTATAAAAACTAATGAAATTTTCGAAAGTAGACTCGTTGTGTTGTCAATCAATAGTTAACATAATAATCTTCAGAAACCAAACTGAAATAAGCAACACTTCTTAAAATATACAAACTAAATCGAAATAAAAACAAGTAAGAAAGTTATAGTCGAGTGTGCTCGACTATATAATACTCGGTGCCCAAAGTTATATTATATATTTATTTTGCTCGTGCTGCGCACTCGCCAATTTTAAGTTAATATAAAAAAAAAATTTAAAAAAAAAATCGTCTCGGGAATCGAACCGCGGACCTCATGCACGCGAGTTCAACCCTCTAACCACTGAGCCACGCTCTTCACAAGTGTGAGAAACACTGAGTAAATGTTGCCGTCTTATGGGGTGAGAACAGCAAGCAAGCGTACACCTCTCAACTTTTGAAATTTGAAATGTGTATAACTTCCACGTTTATTATCCGATCTGTACCAAATTTTCACACAAATGCAAAATAAACTTGATCTGCCTGCAACTAATACAAGCACTTTACAAAATGAACTCTCTAGCTCTTATAGTCTCCGAGATCTGTGTGTTCATACGGACGGACATGGTCCAATCGACTCGGCTGTTGATCCTGAGTCAGAATATATATACTTTATGGGGTCGGCCACGCCTCCTTATGGGTGTTACATACATTTGCTGCTGTCACAAACTCAATATACTCTTGATACCCAATGGGCACCGAGTATAATCAAGCCTCTATACAGGCAATGTTATTTTTTCAAAGTTTAGTTGAAACGTTATCATAATAGAACTTGATCAGTATGTTGTTGTACCAGTCATCAGTGTATCAGGTTCCACTTCCAACAATAAGTCAAAAAACTAAACGGGTTGAAGCAAGAAAATTATTGTGAGAAAGAGAAAACACATTTACGTGTAAAATGTATTTGTTCTGATATCTGGCAATAATAAGTTTTATGAGAAACTGGCTAGAAAACAGATTTATTGTTCAAGATGAATTAAAAATTAATTTCGAAGTTATCTGTTGGGCAGGCGTCAAAGTTTTGAAAACCTAAAATTTCTTTTATTAGAAATAAACTTCAAAGTTTGAAAGGCACTAATATAAATACACTCATATAATAAGAAAATTTCTAGTATACGCTCTCTACTGAGCCCATACACACACGTACACATACACATGCATAGTTTTACAGCAATTATACATATTCTGTATTTTTCTTTGAAAAGAAATGATTACGAAACCAATTTAAAATGTGAATAAAAAGTCAACTATTACTCCGGTAATATTACGAGATAAAGTGAAATTTGTTCATAGTTAATTTGTTGTTTTTTATGTGGCACTTTTATTTATTTATTTATTTTTTACACACACGTTTCACTTACCGCTCTGGAATATATAACTTATGACTTTGGCTGGGGCTCTGGCTACCGGCTGGTTCTGCTGCTACTGCTGCACTGGAGTTAAAATAGAAGACGCTTTTGCGTTTCAATTGTGGCGACTATGGCGTGGTCGTGAGATATTCCAAAGCGAAATAAGTGAAACAGCAGAGCACTAAATGTAGGCAAACAAAACGTCAAAAGGTTGTTTAGAGGTCGTTCGGTGTTGACAGTTTCGTTTGCAGATTTGTGCCTAAAATAAAAATACCAAATAAAGAGCTTTTTAGAATATAAAAGCTTGTGGTGGGTGCAGAGGATATGATATAGGTGTAGACATCGGGTAAAGCTCAAAACCACTCAGCCAATAACACCACTATGCATATAAATATTAAGCACTAAGCATATATATATATATATTACATGCTTAGTGGAATAATATAAGTATAGCGAAATCAGCACTTTCATGCTGTGCGGCACGAGGACCCAAACACTTCGCCAAAAAGCCGAACGCTTGGCAGAGAGTACACAAGAGTGTAACGCAGAAGACTTGATTGCCGATTTGACAGCGGCTGCGTAAGTATAGTCTGTGTCGATAGCACAATAATTTTATTTTGTAGGTATACGTGCGTATATGTACATAATATATACAGTAGGTCACAGCTTATTTGACCCAACTTATATTTTTAGATATATGTATGTACATATGTTCATAAATATACATAGCGTGCATTGGTTATATGTTGGTGTGTGCAGGCATTGTCAACTCACACAAAATATGATTTTTTTTCAGCTTATTTGGGTTCCTATACCCTGTACACAAAGGGTATAGGAATTAAACAAAAAAATTAGTTAAAAATACGTTTTAAGTTTTATTTTAAGTGTTTTTGGGTGTAGATTTGTCCTGCCGAGTGTATATTCTTGCTCAGGAGCAATGACCAAGTTGATTTGTTCATGTCCGTCTGTCTGTTTGACGGCAAAAAAGCTTATAAACCGTAAGAGCTAGTGACACTAAGTTTGGCATGTCGGTTCCTATATAGCGTAGAAAGATCGAGTTTATTTCAAACTTTGGATACCATCCCCTGTTCGTCCACAGTACACCCAATACCGTTGAAGCTTCTAATATCAGCTTCTATAAACAGAAGAAATTTCTAGGCATTAATATAAAATGGTATCGATTGATTAAGAAACAAAAAAGTTATTAAAATTACTTTCATTTTAATTTTTTCCAATGCTTAAACTTGTCTTATTTGTAATTCCTAATTTTCGCAATTCGTATCATGTTCCTTCCTTATTTCATAGATAAACAATAAAGATTCGTAATAAAAGTTTAATTGCTTTAAGAAACTACGTTTTGTTTCTACCTGAGCAACTGTAAGTAAATAGCGACGAAATGTAGGTACAAAGTTTGCGAAAAAAAAACATTGGAGATTAATAGGAACAGTAGAAACAAAGCAATTGAAAAAATTAAGATGCCTGACCTGCTATAATGCAAAAGAACTCAAAAAAATCCAAAACAGCTGATAAAGCGATTAAAACGAGTCCTCAAATATCCCTATATTCCCGTATTTTATAAAAACATTGAGTCGAATTTGTTTGGATGAGAGAATAGGCGTCCTGACCTTTCACTCTTTGCGTATATTTTTGAACTCTTAAATCTGCTCTTAAAACTTAATTACATATAAAATAACAATATTAATTATATGGAATTAGCAATATCAGATAGTTAAATCTTGCTGAATTTAACTTATCTGATAGCAATTGTGGAATACATTTTTTAGTCTCTTGTATAATTCCTCAGTAGTAACGAAATATATGTACATATGTACATGTACAAAGAGAAAAATTTTTGTCGGTTGTATCTGTCCTCAATACACATATATACATCATTCGTTCACCACTTTCGTCCTTTTGCTTCGTAGCCGAGCATAACCGATATGAGTCGTTTCGTAGGTATATTAAGTTTCAGTTCAAATTCGTTCGTCGGCTGTGTTGGTTATATGGCGGACCGTGCGATATTTTTGAAATTATCACGTGTTGCATTCGTGGTTTAGCGTCGCATATAAACACACATACACACAAATACGTTAACCGTTACGTAGAATCCGTGAGCCCTGATTGCAACAACATTTACGGCGCTTCTTTTATCGTTTTTGTCATGTTAAGTGTTCGAATGAAATAAAGATAAATATTGCTAATAATATCTGAAGTGGCTAAAAAAAAGTATAAAACACAAAAAAAGTTAAAGTTAAGAGAAACGCTCAATTTGGCGATTATGTTAAGCAGTTTTCACACTTTTGGTAAGGCGTGTTTTTTGAAAAAATACATATATACTATACATATTTGTATGTGTAAATAAATTGGAAACCCTTGCGGTTTCCAATTTATTTACACATACAAATATGTATAGTATATATGTATTTTTTCAAAAAACACGCCTTACCAAAAGTGTGAAAACTGCTTAACATAATCGCCAAATTGAGCGTTTCTCTTAACTTTAACTTTTTTTGTGTTTTATACTTTTTTTTAGCCACTTCAGATATTATTAGCAATATTTATCTTTATTTCATTCGAACACTTAACATGACAAAAACGATAAAAGAAGCGCCGTAAATGTTGTTGCAATCAGGGCTCACGGATTCTACGTAACGGTTAACGTATTTGTGTGTATGTGTGTTTATATGCGACGCTAAACCACGAATGCAACACGTGATAATTTCAAAAATATCGCACGGTCCGCCATATAACCAACACAGCCGACGAACGAATTTGAACTGAAACTTAATATACCTACGAAACGACTCATATCGGTTATGCTCGGCTACGAAGCAAAAGGACGAAAGTGGTGAACGAATGATGTATATATGTGTATTGAGGACAGATACAACCGACAAAAATTTTTCTCTTTGTACATGTACATATGTACATATATTTCGTTACTACTGAGGAATTATACAAGAGACTAAAAAATGTATTCCACAATTGCTATCAGATAAGTTAAATTCAGCAAGATTTAACTATCTGATATTGCTAATTCCATATAATTAATATTGTTATTTTATATGTAATTAAGTTTTAAGAGCAGATTTAAGAGTTCAAAAATATACGCAAAGAGTGAAAGGTCAGGACGCCTATTCTCTCATCCAAACAAATTCGACTCAATGTTTTTATAAAATACGGGAATATAGGGATATTTGAGGACTCGTTTTAATCGCTTTATCAGCTGTTTTGGATTTTTTTGAGTTCTTTTGCATTATAGCAGGTCAGGCATCTTAATTTTTTCAATTGCTTTGTTTCTACTGTTCCTATTAATCTCCAATGTTTTTTTTTTCGCAAACTTTGTACCTACATTTCGTCGCTATTTACTTACAGTTGCTCAGGTAGAAACAAAACGTAGTTTCTTAAAGCAATTAAACTTTTATTACGAATCTTTATTGTTTATCTATGAAATAAGGAAGGAACATGATACGAATTGCGAAAATTAGGAATTACAAATAAGACAAGTTTAAGCATTGGAAAAAATTAAAATGAAAGTAATTTTAATAACTTTTTTGTTTCTTAATCAATCGATACCATTTTATATTAATGCCTAGAAATTTCTTCTGTTTATAGAAGCTGATATTAGAAGCTTCAACGGTATTGGGTGTACTGTGGACGAACAGGGGATGGTATCCAAAGTTTGAAATAAACTCGATCTTTCTACGCTATATAGGAACCGACATGCCAAACTTAGTGTCACTAGCTCTTACGGTTTATAAGCTTTTTTGCCGTCAAACAGACAGACGGACATGAACAAATCAACTTGGTCATTGCTCCTGAGCAAGAATATACACTCGGCAGGACAAATCTACACCCAAAAACACTTAAAATAAAACTTAAAACGTATTTTTAACTAATTTTTTTGTTTAATTCCTATACCCTTTGTGTACAGGGTATAGGAACCCAAATAAGCTGAAAAAAAATCATATTTTGTGTGAGTTGACAATGCCTGCACACACCAACATATAACCAATGCACGCTATGTATATTTATGAACATATGTACATACATATATCTAAAAATATAAGTTGGGTCAAATAAGCTGTGACCTACTGTATATATGTTGACTTTTTATTCACATTTTAAATTGGTTTCGTAATCATTTCTTTTCAAAGAAAAATACAGAATATGTATAATTGCTGTAAAACTATGCATGTGTATGTGTACGTGTGTGTATGGGCTCAGTAGAGAGCGTATACTAGAAATTTTCTTATTATATGAGTGTATTTATATTAGTGCCTTTCAAACTTTGAAGTTTATTTCTAATAAAAGAAATTTTAGGTTTTCAAAACTTTGACGCCTGCCCAACAGATAACTTCGAAATTAATTTTTAATTCATCTTGAACAATAAATCTGTTTTCTAGCCAGTTTCTCATAAAACTTATTATTGCCAGATATCAGAACAAATACATTTTACACGTAAATGTGTTTTCTCTTTCTCACAGTAATTTTCTTGCTTCAACCCGTTTAGTTTTTTGACTTATTGTTGGAAGTGGAACCTGATACACTGATGACTGGTACAACAACATACTGATCAAGTTCTATTATGATAACGTTTCAACTAAACTTTGAAAAAATAACATTGCCTGTATAGAGGCTTGATTATACTCGGTGCCCATTGGGTATCAAGAGTATATTGAGTTTGTGACAGCAATCATGTTAACACCCATAAGCATTGTGGTGTGGCCGACCCCATAAATTATATATATTCTGACTCAGGATCAACAGCCCAGTCGATTGGACCATGTCCATGTCCGTATGAACACACAGATCTCGGAGACTATAAGAGCTAGAGAGTTCATTTTGTAGAGTGCTTGTATTAGTTGCAGGCAGATCAAGTTTATTTTGCATTTGTGTGAAAATTTGGTACAGATCGGATAATAAACGTGGAAGTTATACACATTTCAAATTTCAAAAGTTGAGAGGTGTACGCTTGCTGCTGTTCTCACCCATAGACGAACATTTACTCATGTTTCTCACACTTGTGAAGGCGTGGCTCAGTGGTTGAGGGGTTGAATCGCACATGAGGTCCACGTTCGATTCCCGAGACGATTTTTTAAATTTTTTTTTTTATTAACAAAATTGGCGAGTGCGCAGCACGAGCAAATAAATATATAATATAACTTTGGGCACCGAGTATTATATAGTCGAGCACACTCGACTATAACTTTCTTACTTGTTTTTATTTCGATTTAGTTTGTATATTTTAAGAAGTGTTGCTTATTTCAGTTTGGTTTCTGAAGATTATTATGTTAACTATTGATTGACAACACAACGAGTCTACTTTCGAAAATTTCATTAGTTTTTATAACATAGATTACTATTGTTTTTTTTCAGTATGGTTTAAGAAAAGTTAGTCAATTACTTTAAATTCCGTTATTATATTGAAAAACATGCATGGTATATAATTGGCGAACACAGTCCACTTATTAACGTTTCTTTTTCTCAATAGAGACACAAACACACACAAAAGTAGAATGTGACACGAAAATATGCTTGTGTTAAAACACATGTTTCTAATTTAATTTTGTATACATATTTATTTACTTATTAATAGCTTCTGAACCTATTTTGTTTGTTGTTTTATTGTTTTTATCATGCGTCACATAGAAGTTGGGCCTTTTTTTATATAGCTTTAACATCCATTTCTGTACAGCTTCTCGTTCTTTCAGACTTTAATCGTTTTGCTGGCTTGTGTAAGTTTAATTTCTATATTCTATATTTCAATCTTTAATCGATAGCCGGCTTGTATTTAGCTTTCT
>JBAMBR010006232.1:0-95945 GCA_037044475.1 Zaprionus obscuricornis | reverse complement strand
TCTCAACGAGAATGAGGAGCAGCATAATTGTCAAAAGCGACCCGGTATTGCAGCTGGGGCAAGTCCATTGCGTAAGCGTGGCCCCAAGGCGCAGCGTTGTAAGGAGCTGCGTGATAAGGCTATCGCAACAGGTGGACCACCACCAAATTGTGGCAAAAAGCCAGGAGCTGATGCTGCGAATGGACCTAAACGTCATGGTGCTGCGACAGCTGGTGCACAAGCTGCTGCACCAGGTGCCGCCAAAGGCGCATTACCCAAGCAACGAGGTGGCAATGGTGGCAGTAAAAAGAAAGGCCCAAAAGGTGCCGGCAAACAGCGGTTCAATGCTGGTGGTAAAAGGCAACGACTTGGCAACGCCGGTGCTGGTGCTGGTGGTGGCAAACGCAAACGTCAGCAGCGATTATTAGATGCCAGCTCCACAACAACAACAACAAAAACAACGACAACAACAATGGCCAGCAGTCTGGCAACGCCGGGTGAGCATAATTGGGAAAGCAGCTCACCGATGCCTGCGCTGGCGTTAAGTGAGACAAGCGATCGTGTCGAACGAAATGTACGTATGCCTCCTATAGTGTCAAGCGATGAGGAAGAGCAGGATGAGGTTGACGACGATGAGCCGGAGCATGAGGTAGATTCACACGAAGAGGATAACAGCTACGAGGATGCAACTTTAGAGGGGCATGCACGAAGTGGGGCAGCTGATGATTCACTATACTACGATCAACTTGATTTGTGAGTTTGCCCAAATCTATCTTAATTATTTCAATACTCTACTTAAGTCAATTGAAATTCTAATTTTTTCAAAATTTACCAAAATTATAATTTTTTTAATTTGTTTTTTTTTTTATAAAAAAATTATTGGAAAATTAATTATCTAATTGGCATTAACTTTTCTTTTCACATTATATTTTCTCACATTTTGTACTGTTGCGAAATTTAAAAATTTTATTAATTTTTGGTTGTTGTGTTCTTTTTTTTATACTCTTTATAACTTGATTTATTTTTCAAAATTTTAATTCTATTATTATTTGGTAATTTAATTTTTGGGTTTTTAGAATGAAAAAAAAACGTACAAAGTGTAGAAAATTAAAAGTTGAGTAATTGAAGAATTTTTATTTACCTCAAAAAAAAAAAAAAAATAAAATAAAAACAGTTTCAATTCATTTAAAATCAATTTCAAATATCTCTGGGCCCCAACGATACGAAGTTCAGGATAATCTTGTAAAAAGTTTGGCTTGAGTATGCGACAATTGTAATTTGCAAGTTTTCAAACACATATATACATATATATATATATGTATATACATACACCCACAATACACATAATCACAAACATATTTACACTTATACGCATTACTCTGCACATGAGATACAGATGCATATTACATCACATAACATACATACATATATCCAGAGTATAGTATATATAAAGCAATGTATGTGAATCATGTACTATACCAACGACTGTGGTTCAAAAAAGTATTTTTGAAGCTATCGATACTGATCAATATCGATATGCCTGCTTAAAAATGAATATCAAGAAAATGAAATAAAACAAATGTATTACAACGGAGTCTCGAGTATTTTTAAGACTTTTTTCTCATCATCACAAATAAAGAAGAAGAAGATATTCACAAGTTCATCTTATTTGTTTTCTATTTTATTTATTATAAAATAAAAAAAAAAAAAAAAACAATATCAACAGAACAAAAACCAGTTTTAAATAAATTAATTAGCAAAATATTATAGATATCGATACGTTATTTTACATTAATGAAATACTTGAGTCTCTGCTAATCATATTAAAACTAATAACATGAATAATACTCGAAAATACGACCACTCAAAACTTTACAATTTTAAAAGAACAAAAAAATAATAAAAACAATGCAAACTTGCAAAATAACAAAAAAAAAAACAAAGTTGTCTTCGGCTTGCCGAATATTTTATACCCTTACGAGCTTAAACGACAAGTTGTTCATATCGATTGTTTGCATGGCAGCTCTTAGATATGGTGGTCCGAACTATATGTTTCAACTTTGCAGCTTTTTTTAAAGCTGCAAAGTTGAAACATATACAGTTCGGACCACCATATCTAAGAGCTGCCATGCAAACAATCGATATGAACAACTTGTCGTTTAAGCTCGTAAGGGTATAAAATATTCGGCAAGCCGAAGACAACTTTGTTTTTTTTTTTGTTATTTTGCAAGTTTGCATTGTTTTTATTATTTTTTTGTTCTTTTAAAATTGTAAAGTTTTGAGTGGTCGTATTTTCGAGTATTATTCATGTTATTAGTTTTAATATGATTAGCAGAGACTCAAGTATTTCATTAATGTAAAATAACGTATCGATATCTATAATATTTTGCTAATTAATTTATTTAAAACTGGTTTTTGTTCTGTTGATATTGTTTTTTTTTTTTTTATTTTATAATAAATAAAATAGAAAACAAATAAGATGAACTTGTGAATATCTTCTTCTTCTTTATTTGTGATGATGAGAAAAAAGTCTTAAAAATACTCGAGACTCCGTTGTAATACATTTGTTTTATTTCATTTTCTTGATATTCATTTTTAAGCAGGCATATCGATATTGATCAGTATCGATAGCTTCAAAAATACTTTTTTGAACCACAGTCGTTGGTATAGTACATGATTCACATACATTGCTTTATATATACTATACTCTGGATATATGTATGTATGTTATGTGATGTAATATGCATCTGTATCTCATGTGCAGAGTAATGCGTATAAGTGTAAATATGTTTGTGATTATGTGTATTGTGGGTGTATGTATATACATATATATATATATGTATATATGTGTTTGAAAACTTGCAAATTACAATTGTCGCATACTCAAGCCAAACTTTTTACAAGATTATCCTGAACTTCGTATCGTTGGGGCCCAGAGATATTTGAAATTGATTTTAAATGAATTGAAACTGTTTTTATTTTATTTTTTTTTTTTTTTTGAGGTAAATAAAAATTCTTCAATTACTCAACTTTTAATTTTCTACACTTTGTACGTTTTTTTTTCATTCTAAAAACCCAAAAATTAAATTACCAAATAATAATAGAATTAAAATTTTGAAAAATAAATCAAGTTATAAAGAGTATAAAAAAAAGAACACAACAACCAAAAATTAATAAAATTTTTAAATTTCGCAACAGTACAAAATGTGAGAAAATATAATGTGAAAAGAAAAGTTAATGCCAATTAGATAATTAATTTTCCAATAATTTTTTTATAAAAAAAAAAAAAACAAATTAAAAAAATTATAATTTTGGTAAATTTTGAAAAAATTAGAATTTCAATTGACTTAAGTAGAGTATTGAAATAATTAAGATAGATTTGGGCAAACTCACAAATCAAGTTGATCGTAGTATAGTGAATCATCAGCTGCCCCACTTCGTGCATGCCCCTCTAAAGTTGCATCCTCGTAGCTGTTATCCTCTTCGTGTGAATCTACCTCATGCTCCGGCTCATCGTCGTCAACCTCATCCTGCTCTTCCTCATCGCTTGACACTATAGGAGGCATACGTACATTTCGTTCGACACGATCGCTTGTCTCACTTAACGCCAGCGCAGGCATCGGTGAGCTGCTTTCCCAATTATGCTCACCCGGCGTTGCCAGACTGCTGGCCATTGTTGTTGTCGTTGTTTTTGTTGTTGTTGTTGTGGAGCTGGCATCTAATAATCGCTGCTGACGTTTGCGTTTGCCACCACCAGCACCAGCACCGGCGTTGCCAAGTCGTTGCCTTTTACCACCAGCATTGAACCGCTGTTTGCCGGCACCTTTTGGGCCTTTCTTTTTACTGCCACCATTGCCACCTCGTTGCTTGGGTAATGCGCCTTTGGCGGCACCTGGTGCAGCAGCTTGTGCACCAGCTGTCGCAGCACCATGACGTTTAGGTCCATTCGCAGCATCAGCTCCTGGCTTTTTGCCACAATTTGGTGGTGGTCCACCTGTTGCGATAGCCTTATCACGCAGCTCCTTACAACGCTGCGCCTTGGGGCCACGCTTACGCAATGGACTTGCCCCAGCTGCAATACCGGGTCGCTTTTGACAATTATGCTGCTCCTCATTCTCGTTGAGACGGCATTTTCGCAATTTCTTGCGTTTTCTGTGCGCCAACTGCTGCTGATTATTACTACTATTATTGTTATTGCTACTGTTATTGTTATTGTTACTGCTACTGTTACTGTTACTGCTATTGCTAATATGGCCGCTAACGCTTTGACTACTGTTACTAATACTAATCAGGCTGCTGGCGCTGGCCGCAGACACAGGAACGTTACTGCTACTATTACTATTACTACGGCTGCTACTGCTACGGCTGCTACTGCTACTGCTGCTGCTACTGTGACTGTTACTACTGCTGCTGCTGCTGTTGCTGGTACTGCTACTGCTACTGCTGGCACTTCCACTTGATGCACCTATTGCATTGCATTGCGGACGCGCCTTGAAGTGTGCCGCATCGATAAGTTCGACTAACGGCTTGCCGGTATCACAGAGTTGACGCACGCCATGCTTGACGCGATTGGCACCAAAATTCTTGGCTATCAGCTGCTCTACACGCTGCTGCGGTACCGTTTCGGTTATCGCATTCGTATATGTAGAAAGCTTCCCCAATGATCTTGTGGCCGGAATTTGCGTGCGACGCGGTGCCCCATGACGATTGAGTGCCAAATAGTAAACTCGTCTCATATTCGAATTATATGTGGAGGAGTATGTATTATAGTTATGCAGCTCCATGTTCTCATTGAAGACACAGTCGTCGGTGAAGTCTACCTGTAACAGTTGATGAACTATAATTAAATTATTTGGCTATAAGGAAGTTTTAAGTTTTATATTACTAATGTAAATATTTCTAAACAATGTTAAATAATATAATGTTATGCTACATTAACAGTAGTGGTTAACTAATAAGAAATGTTAAATAACATAGCTCTACTTAACATAACACTAACATTTCTATATGTTACTCACTATCAATTTTACAGACTGTTAACAGAAATTCCTTGAAATTTCATTTAAATTTACTTAACTGACGAATCCCACAAGTATAAACCACACGCTGTTTATAGTCTATTTGATATATATATATGTATAATTGTCTTAGCATATAGAGGAAAAACGATCTTATGGATGCGTTAATGGTTTCTCATATGCATAACAAACAAAATAAAACTGGTCAACTTTAGCAAAGAACCCTGAAGTTGAGAAGGGGGCGAAACAATGAAAAAAGAATAGACTAAATGTTTTGGGCTACCTACAGTGGGCGAATGACTGTCGTCGGTTTCCTTTGTTATCAAATAGAATTGAAATCTGTTAGATAAATGTGCTCATTATCACAGGATGTGCTTACTATCGGCGTTGCGATCGATAGACGCCGGCACTCTAGTCCCTATTCTTTAACTTCTTCCACGCATCCATGCTGACCCTGACACTAACTCAGGCCATAAAGTTGCCTACTTTATGAATGCCCCATGACAGCCGACAGTCAGACAGACAGTTAGACAGTTAGCCAGACAAACAAAAGGACAACAAAACAAGTCCAAGTCAAAGTCAAAGCCTACAGTTTTAGGTAGAATTCAGAAAATCAAAGGATTGTAAGTATATTAATGCGTATGTGTGTGAGTCTATAGTCAGTGAGTGATTGGGGCAGTGTCTATAGCTATGTCTGTGTGTCTATGTCTGGCCTTTAGATCGACCGCATTGCTTTGTTTTGCGATCATCAGATCAAATTCAATTAACAACATTGAATTAATTCGCTTGTCAGGCAATTAAAATTGTTTCTACTGTCAGACAATGAGCAAGTAAGAGTGAGAGTGAGAGTGAGAGAGAAAGAGTCAAAGTCAAAGCGAACTTCCATGTGAAAATGTCGCATCTTAAATTTAGAAATTAATCAGCCAAATGGCGCGCCGACTTTGGCTACACCAATTTGATATGAAATGAGCCATCAAATGGACCAAAGGGGAGTTCACTAAAAAACAAAAAAAAAGAAAAACAAAAAAAAAAAACAAAAACAAGGGGAAGACTCTGCAAAATATGGTTGCAATGTTGACGCCATTATATAAAATGACACATAGAAACAATGTGACAAACAGATCGGAGTGAGATTGGGAGAGAGAGAAAGAAAGAAAGAAAGAGAGACCGATCTTTTACTGAGAAGAGACAAATTTTTTGACATATGTGACAACAGAATGTGGCACGGAGAGTCATGTGTCTTTTTGTGTCTCGACTGTTGACTTGCACGTCTGTCTGTGCATCATTTTATGATTTTCCCTAGCATTTTCCGCTATTTTTAGTTTAATGTGTTGTCGCACAAGTGAAAATTGCAGCCTCAAGGGAAATGAAGTTGTGCCAGACAAAAAAAACGCATCTCCGGCTGTCAGATATCAAAGCCATTAGCTCGAGTCTCAATTCTTTGCTCTAACTCTTATCAAGTGGCGCCAGGTGAGAGGTAAAGGGTCAACGCTTTAGGTAAGATAATGCAAGACACCTACAACAAATGAAGGGATGAAGAGACAAAGAGAGAGAGAGAGAGGAGAGAGAAAACGGAACCACTTAGAAAACAAAATAAACAAGAAACTAACAGAAAAGCTGAAAATGATCTTGTCTTGTGGCCAGTATCAAGCCGTGACGCGTTCCATATTCTTCTTCATGTTTTTTTGGTTTTTTTTTTTTCTTTTGAAGGGGGAAGGGGTATTTTATCAACTGAACAGGACAATAAGAATGATAATGATGCATGCAACATATTCATTGGGCCTAAGACATGACTCTGAACATTAATTGATCGTCCCAAACACCGCGGGCGGTCTTCTTTCATGCGGTCATGAAATTCGAAAATTCTCAACTGCAAGCAAATTATGCAAATTAATATTCACATTTGTATATGTATACACAATCATATCTGTGTATATACTACACATACATACATATACTTATGGCTATAACATTTTAATTGGCCAACACCGTTTGGCTTTGAGCCGTGACTCATTTGTGAGTCTGAACTGTATGTGAAATTTATGAATTGGCAAACGTTTTGGGATTTCAATTAGCTGCCCCATTAGGCAGCTAATCAAATCAGCTGCCCCACGGTCACAAGATCGCGACGTTTCTGGCATTTCACATTTTAAATAACAAAATGCCAAGCAATAAAACGAAATCTTTATTTTATTTTAGTATTGAAATAGAAATCACATTGCAAGTGCAATGATGACAATCTATTTAAAACCTGCTAAGAAAAATTTCATTTTCAAATGTAAATACTTTTGTTAACACTTAAGAGTTTGCTATTTTTATGCAATGTCAACGAATTGCTTGCTAATCGAATATATTAGCAGCTATTTTATAATAATTTCGCTTTATTTTAAAACTATTTTTTTTTTTATGTTTTAGAAATAATTTATGAAAATTGTTTGTTAAAAAGAACAGAAAATATTTTGCGCAGACAAAAGAAAAATTATGTACACTATATTTAACACGTTAATCCGTTGGAAAAAAATGTATGAAATAATTTATGAAAGATTTTATAAAAATGTAAAAATAAATGCTGAAATATTCCATGATTAAAATAGTTTCTCATTTCTTTGTTTGAATAATTTATTAGAAAACTTTTTGACAAAAACACAAAAAAAATTTTAAAAGTGAATTTCAAAATTTTTTTTTGTGAATAAAATAATCATAAAATATTTAAAAAAAAAAAAAAAAATTATATTTATATTTGACTAAGGCAAAGTTGTTTCTATTTCCGTTTCCTAGCAGAAAGCAAAGTGAACGGAAATCATGATTTTCAATTTCGAGCCATAGAGACTTCGTTTGATATGGTCGAAATCTCAATGCATTTGGTCGCCAAAATAAACAAAAGGCCGCCCAATGATCGACGCCCACTTGACCAACTTAGAGAAAATGTCTGCAATGCGGCGCCTTCAAAGGAACTTACAAAGTTGCCGCTGTTGAAGCGCATCAATCAACACAGTGAGTGAGCAAAGTTTTTGTATCTCTTGACTGTTGACTGTTTCTGTTGCTGTTGCTGTAGCTGTATTTGGCAGATACACAAATACACAGATATACAAATGTGTGACTCTTGCCTGACAGAATTGGCACAAATGCTTCTATTTCCGATATTACATATGTATATATATGTGAAAAGGTCAAAGTGCTCCGGCAAATTGAATTTGTTCCGACGGCTAGACATGCCACTGCTTGCCACCCAATGTCGAACGGCAGTGTTGAGCTGTCGGACTTTAGCCTCTTGGCGCCGCCATTCGAATGCGGTGAGAAATGCGACGCCACTGAGTTGAGGATGCAGCACAAAGTGTCACATTCATTATCGACAGGACATGCGACCGTTCTCAGTTGGCACTTGACGACGGCAATGATGATCCCGACATAAGGACAAAGTTAAAAAAAAAAAACCGAAACGTAAAATGTGTGTTCAAGCAAAGCGCACAAGAATAAAAGGAAGGACAAGGAACAAGGACAAGGGTTGGCCCTAGGATACTCTCTCTGTATGTGTGTGTGTGTGTGTGTGTGTGTGTGCCTTTGTTTTTGTTCACTTCACTCGCTGCACTTAATTTTGTTATTTATTACAGTTTCAGTTTTGGTTGTTTTCTTGTTGTTGTTGTTGTTATTGTTGTTGTTGTTGTTGTTGAGGTGCACCTCAATCATTTAACGGCCTTTTGTGTTTGTTTTCATTTTCATTTTCCTTTGACTCATTGCTTTGTTATGGAAACAATTGAAATTTGCCGCCTCAGAAAAAGATAATGCCTCGACGACGACACATAATTGAAATTGAAATCGAAAGTGAAACAAGAAAATTAGGCGCAAAATTCAATGAATTCGATTATACTTATCGTAGATAAGAAGTGCAATAGACTGTATATTTTGGGTATAAATATAAAATAAATTTATTTTCGATTTATAATATATTATAAATTTAATATATTAATATTATAAAATTGTAATATATTAATAGATTTAATATATTTAATATTTTAATATATTAATAGATTTTTTAAAACATTTTCTAATGAATTTATAGCCATAGCCAATACGTTTTAGCCATTTATAGCTTATATGTTTTAATATTAGTCAAGTTAAAGTCAAGTTTACTTACCGAGGCATAGACAACGCCACAGTTGGACATACACAGATACAAACAAGTTGCCACACTTTGTATCTTAATGCGTCCTACATCCACAGTCGAACGTTGTAAAATTGCTGCAAGTAGAAGCAGAAAGAAAGTAATTATTAATTAATTAATTATCAATCAATTCGCATGCATTTCACAAAGCCGCTTGATTACCAGGCCAAAAAATAAAAAATAAAAAATACAAAGTAAAGAAAATCAGATATTCAAGAAACTTGCACGGACGGTGTCAGCTTCAAGTCAGGATGTCAGCCTCGCCCAGTTCAAGCCTGTTAATTAACTTTCTGACACTTTCTGAATGCCACAAAAAAAAAAAAAAACGAATGTCTTTCGCTGTCAAAGTTCTACTTTTAAGTATACCAGAGGTTACTCTCGTGCTGCTCATATATACATATGTATATGTATATATATATATATATATATATATATATATAAATGTACCTATATCTCATGCAGATACAAAGCTATTACAAACAGTCATAAAACAACAACAACAACAACAACAATTAATCAGATACATGAAATACGCCCTCTCTTCCAGCAGCTCCAGCTGTGTAATCGACGTTTTTTTTTTTTGCGAAATTTGTCAACTGTACGCAGAAAAGTGAAGTTATAAATGGCATCTACTTATTTTGAGGTTAATTGAAATTGCAACGCATAGCGCTGAAACTTTGCCAAGGTTGAGTCTTGTCTCTTGGTAAATTTTCAAGTTCAGTGTCGAACGACAATGCATGCAGCTATGTAGCTAACTTGGCATCTTGCAGTTATTCATTAAAGGTCAAACCACTTGTGTGGCCCAGAGAGACCAACCGACCAACCGACCGACCAACCAAGCAACCCGACCGCCCGCTTGCCTGGACGACTACCAGTTGTTCTTATTCTTACTGCCTGGCCAAAGTGTGTCAGCACTTTGTTTGCCACACTGTAGCACACAAGCACACACACATGCACACACTGTGGCACGTTCAATGAACCTTCATCAATAGACTGTTCTCCATAATAAACATGATTTTTATACATACTGTACGCGTGCGTCTATTACAAACCAATTGAAAATTAACCAGCTGCTGCGGAGATCATCAAAAGCAAAAGAATAAAAAAATAAAAAAAAAATTGAAAAAAAAAATTGAGATGATTATTAGTGGGAGTTAATGCCGGAACACACTTTTGATTTCTGACTTACAGATTTCAGCCTCATGCTAAGAAAAAAAAGAAGCCATTGAGTGGCCACTTGAGTGATTGAAAAATTGATTTTTGACGCCAATGTCGGGAAGTGTGCACATTGCATGCAGAGTGAGAGAAAAAAAAAAAAAACTTCATCTTAACGTCGAGTTGAAAGAAGTATTCGAATGATTCCGGAAAGCTATATCGATAACAATATGTACTTTATATTGCTTTTATATGCTTATGACTATTGCTTGAACTTTGTACAAACTGTAAAAATTTCTTGTCTTACTCGCAGAGTGTTGTGTAAAGACTAGAGTTGTGTTTACATAAAACGTTTGAATTATAGGCATAAAAATAAAACTGAACTTTATTGAAAACAAGCAAAAAAATAATAATAATATTCATATTGCATTTTATGGAAGAGATATAATATACAAAGAGATAAATGGACATAAAAAGCAGTTAAAGTTTGAGAAAGTGCATAAAATTATCGATTATGACAACAACTGCTAACTGTCTCACTCTGTCTCACTCTTGCTCTCTGTCTCTACCGGTACCATCTCATTCTCACTCGGACTGTCTCCCTTAGGGCTTCATTGCGGCAATCGAAAGTGTGTCAAAGATAAGCAGACGCCGCAGCGAGTAAGTATCATAAAACTGCTGTCAATAGTTCTGCGATTTATGGGCAAGCGTATCCGTATCTGTATCAGTATCTGTATCCGCAACAGTATCTGCAACTGCAACTACAGCTAAGCTAAACAAACAAGAACAATATTCAACAACAATTGGAGCATATTTGAAATGCATTTTGTGCTTTATTTACTGCACACGGAAATTATAAAGTTGCCGCAGAAAAAGCTTTTCTTGATTTATAATTTCCCTCTTTGAAAATAAGCGAAACCCTCAATAATTATGCTGCATTTATATGCAATTGATTTTTTTTTTTTTTTTTAAATTATTCCGCCCCTTAAAAAATAGACAGACACACGCATAAATATACAACAACTAAATAAATGACATGCTAAACGTTTCAGTTCATTTGTTACACAGTTTTTGTTTTTTAGTGGAAGAAGAAAGAGGGAGGTCTACGAAGAGAAGACAGGCACGGGAGCTGCTCTCCTCTGGTGGCAAGTGACAGCCTTTCACTTTACTTCTCTAAATGGCGCTTTTGGTGTTGCATTTCACTTGTGACTTTTCTTTTGGGGCTCATTTAAAAAACGATTTGTTTAGCTCGAGTTAACATAAGTAATTTTTCTTGTTTTTTATCTTTTTCAATATTCATAACATATATAACATGTCAGTTCGTCTGTGTGCGAGTGTGTGCGAGTCTGTGTGTATGTGTCTGTCGCGCAGAACGAATTGCTCAAAATTATTATTAATATACATACAACATGTCCGTTGTACACAAACAAATACATAAATATTTATGCGCTTGTTGTTCTTGTTTTTTCTTCTTGTGTTTTTTTTTTTTTTTTTGTTACTAAAGGCCTAAATAAAATTGCTTCCACTGCTTCGCTCTAATGCTAAATTTAGCCGAATTTTGTGTGACAGACAGAAAGAGCAGACGCAGAGACATAAAGAGAACGTGAGAGTATGACAGATACAGCAATAGCAAGTGTAACGCTTTTGCTCTGCTTTTATTTGAACTTTATGCGCACTGCTCGCATGTGGCGCCGTGGCTTAGTTGGTTAAAGCGCCTGTCTAGTAAACAGGAGATCGTGAGTTCGAATCTCGCCGGGGCCTAGCGCATGTAGAGAAATGTGCGCAAGTTATCTTTTTTTTTTTAATTTTACTAAAATATACATTTTAATTTTAAATGTTAATATTGATAGCACAGTTCAGTTAAAAATGATTAGTTTAAATGTAGAAATAAATAAATTTATAATAACATGGAAAAAAAAAATTGTAATAACTAATAAAATTAAAATTAAGTAAAATTTAAAATAAAATAAATAAATTTTAAAATCATTCTAAGAATTGGTCGATTGTATTTATATTGATTTTTTGTTGGTTTTTTTTTGTTAAATCTAAATTTATTTTTGGCACATAATATAGACTTTGGCCTATACTTGGCAATAATTACGAAACAATCTAAGCCCAATACGGAAGAAGCAATTAATTTATAACGTTTTTATTTTTTTACTCAACTGAGGTGTGAAATAAATGAACAACAACAACAACAACAATGCAAATGATCATTAATTGAACAATAAATGAGCTGGCAGCCCACAAATTGATCGGCAGTTCATTGAACTAACTGTGAAATTTTTAGTACAGCCGAGTTGAATCTTAAACTCACAATTGAAACTGAATCAAGTATTCCAGACACGCTATTGAGATCTTTTAAATTGCTCACATACACGAATTTGAGCACGTAGAAATGCAAAAGTCAAAAGCAAAGCCAACAAAAGGCAAAAGTTGAAAGGCACGCACTGACAATAATTAAAAAGTCAACGAAAATATGCCTGTCAAAATTGATAAGTTCTGAAGGTGTTCGATTGAGTTATGTGGCAACTCTGGTCGCCACAGTGCTCTGCTCCCTCCCTCGCTAAGCGTTAATCACCGTTAAAGACACAATTTATGCTAATGAGGCCTTCATTTTGGAGAGTTTTCGTCGCTGAGCCGACAGTCCAACTGTCGTCCCGGGTAATGATCAAATTTACGATCGAAGTTTTCGAATAAAAGTTGACAAAAATTTTCAAAACGCAACAAAACACATATTTAAATATATGCTCATAAAAGTCAACATACAAAGAGAAACACATATTTTTCTATATATGTATATATATGCATATATCTATATAAATATATTTATACATAAATGTAAAATGTATTTCTTTTTTTTTTTGTATATATATATATATATATATTTTTAATTATAAGCAACAACAACAAAAGCCACAAAAAATAAAGAAGATGTGTGACATATAATAAAATTTATGAAACGCTTTTGTGGTTATTTAACATAATAATAAGTAAGAGAATATCACAATCGATTTTCTACTACTGTGCCACGCCGTCTTTTATGATGATCGAGTTGTCTGTCTATTTGGAACTTTTTTAATATAATTTATGAACGTGGGCTGATTATTTTGACAATTTAATGGCATTTACAGTGAGTCGGCCATATCAATCAAGAGTTGAATTTTATCTTATAGATATTCGACAGTGTCGTCATCTGTCCCATAGATGATCTTCACTCAAAATATATTGCATCTATTAAATACTAATTAGTGGCAACTTATTAAGTTAGCTTCCTCATCTGTTTGAAAGCAATAAATCTTTAACTAAAGTCTCGCCAAAATGTGGAGGCGTTTAGATAAGCGCCTTATAGATGGCGTTACAAAGATATCTATTAGCTGCTTACCACTAAAATACTTTTTCCCTGTGCACAAACTGTGGACTGTTGTGGGAAAGCTGAAATATAAAATCTCACCCTAGTAAAAAGATTCTCATTTTGAGTTTGAGTTCCCGAATCATTTTCATATCTTTGTGTAACCACTAACAGGAAAAAAAAAACATCCAATCGAAGTAATCGCTAGAGTGCAAAATTCAATTTACACAGTTGGTTACCTTATTTTATTTTTTTTACCCTCTGTGTATCTATAATTATTATTATCATGTTTTCGTACATCTTTTATTAAGATTGCCAATAATCGAATTGCATAGATTCCTGTCGGGGGGTTGGCAACGGATATCCTGTCCAATATCCGACGAGAGAGTTATGCGCAAATACGAAAAAATATAAATTACAAACACGTTGACAGTCAAACACTTAGGGGTTGCAATTGATTGGCATACAACATTTTTTGTCTCTATCTCTTTCATTCTCTCTATTGTATCTCATGTCTCATAAAACGCCCACAAATATATGAAAATGCATACATATGTTTAGTAAGTATGGGAAATTTTAGATGTATCGAGATGATTACACGTTTGCATTGATGAGATTTGTCAGGCTGTGGCTGTCAGGGCCTATAGCTGGAGGCAGAAGTAGAAGTAGACATATTCACATTCCAGTCTTAGTAGTCTCAGTATTTGGTAGACCCAGCTGAGAAGACTTCTATTTATCGGGCTGTCTATCTATAAGTTTCATAGCAGCTTTCACTGTTGCGCCCTAATTTATGGGACATGTCTGAAACGCTACCGTTTACAAAGAATTTCCACTCCACATTAGTTCACTTCAATAATCTCACATAGCATCTTTAGGAAATGCTACCAAACCGCAAAACTTGAATAATCGAATTTAACTTAAACAAAAGGTCAACGAAAAATCTCAAAGCCAATTCATTAATGAAAAATGAACTTAGATATTGAGAGTGCCTTGATTTGATTAAATTAGACTAATAATGTGTAAAGTATGGTCAGACACCGCCCCCAACTCCAATTCGTGGGGCCCACCAAAGGAGCTTGTCTCTAAGCCGATTTTGGGTAAAAGTTTCAAGTGAAAGTTTTAAGACATGATGCGGCAATTCATTTAAATATAAATAAAACGAAATGTGTTCTTACAAATTAATACAAGCATGAAACAAACAAATATGAAAATGTTCATATGTTATAAAAAAACCCTAAAAAATAAAAAAAAAACTTGTAAAAATGTAAAAAAAAAACCAACATGAAAAAAATATGTTACAAAAAATGTCAAACATTTTTAAAGAAGATGTTAAAAACTGTAAAAAAAACAACAACAGGAAAATGAAAAAAAACATCTGTAAACGCATTTCAAAAACAAGCCACGCCCCATTTGCACGCAACCGCCCCAGTGTGGCTCAATGACAGGCCAATTTTAAGGCGCCCGCTGCGCTAGCCTCAGTCGGCGTTGGCGTCAACGTAAACGTAAACGTCGACATCAGCAACAACGTTGACAACGTTGCGGTCAGCGACAAGATTTTATTTTATTTTTTTTTTTTGTTTTCCGCATTTTCATCTTGTTGTATGTACGTGTAGCTCGCTAGCTAACCAGTTGGAGTGGAAATGAAATATGTAGATGAGTCTTTAATTAATTTGAGACACGACAAGACAAGTGGCGTCTCTGACTCTGTCTGCATCTGCATCTTTGTCTGCGTCTGAAGCAATCGGCGACTGCCTCCTGTCGCTTTTTGGTCGCAAGCTTTTTTAGGCCAAGAATGGCCAGCAATAGGCAATAGGCAATAGGCAACAGACAACAACAACAAGCAAACTGGGAACAGACAACAGGCGGTCAGGAATAGGTACACCCAACACTAGATCTACGCACTGGCAGGTGTTGACTCATTTGGTTGACTGGCCATTAGAGGCTGTAATCGCTTTTAAATGCAACCATTGATCATATCACATGTCTATCGAATGCATGCAGACATCAACAGACAGCAGCACAGTCTATGTCTGTGTGTGTGTGTGTGTGTATGTGCAATGTGTTACTTATACTCAATTTTACTCAATGCTTTTTCTTCAGCTCAATTATCTTTCAATCATAATTATATTAATTTAGATGTTGCTTCAATTTTGTACACTTAATGCTTGAAATCAAGCAATGATGCAAGTTTTGTATCTCTTAAAGTTTTCAACTACTTTAAAAGCTCATTGAAATTATATATATTTTTCATAATTTGTATGCAGATGTCTAGTTGACTTTTATTCAAATTTCGTATTCTAAATAATATATAAACATCAATGATCCCCTAGCTCTAATTTAGTTGTAAAATCTTTACATCTATTTTACAATTTATCTGTATCTCAATTTTATTTATTTTTTTATCTATAAAGTTCTTCTAATATAATCAACTTGCAAAGTCCTTCTCTACGTTCTGTGAGCTTTGCAATCTTTGTCTATATTTTATTTATTCTGATCTGTGCTTTCGTCTTATAATCATATCGGACAAAGCTTTCTCTTGCAGTTCCTTGAAAGTTGTAATCAATTTCAGAATATTGAATATATTAATAAATAATTTTAAAGTGCTTAAAAAGTATTTTTCCACTTTCTGTGAACTTTGATATCTTTAGCACTATTTGCTTCATCTTTCACTATGCAATTCCTTCTTATATAATAAAAGAAAAATCGCTTGTACGCTGCAATTGAAAATGTAGGACATCGCTTAATATATAGTAGTATATATAGGCCATAGAAATTTCTATGAAGAGCTTGAAAAGAACAACAAGCGATCGTAAATCACAAGTTCTTTCTTTCGCATTCATCAATTTAGGTGTTCCACTTGTTTGTGTGTGTAATAAATCACAATATAGATGGTTAGTTTTATTTACCATAGAACTAATTAAGGTTCCTCAATTTCTATTTATCTTAGTCAATTTGTCAGTTTTCTATTTGATATTATAACAACATTAGCTACTAATACTAATCCCTTACTCTCTCCCTCTTTCTCTTATATATATGTATATAATATATATCCTCTGTATTTCTCTCATATATACATAGATATATATATACGTATACATTCCATTTCCGAGAAGAACTTGAGCATGATGTTAGTCAAACCACAAGAACAACAAACAAAACTCATTGATCATTCGCTTAACCCATATATTACTCATGGTATATAGGAACTAGAATCAGTTGACACCAGAAGTGCAACCCACGATGATATTGATAATGATAATAATGATGATGATGATGACGTTGACAGTCTGAGTCGACTTTGCGCCCGCATCATAAGCACTGAGAATTGTATCTGTCGACGACGAATTTTAAAAGTTGCACGTCTGCAAATGCTAAAAATGTTTTATGGACTCAACGATTCTACAAACTACAACTACATTTATTTCTTTACATATATATATATATTATATGTTTTTTTTTTTTTTGTGAGTGGAAAAAAATGCCGTCTAACCAGACATTGGAGCAGTACGCACGATGTTGACAGCCTGCGATTGGCAATGGGCAACACGGACAGCGGACAGTGGAGAACGCGCACAACGGGCAACGGACAACGGGTTGCCGGATAGAGGGAAGCACAAGTCCAAATAGCAATTGACAGCTTTGGCTTTGACAGCGATGCGTGCAAAACATGCGGCTTATAACAGTTTATTTTGGCCGCTGTCTAAGCGTCATACGTTGTCTATACGTAATTAAAAGATTTATACGAGTATATACACACATACATACATATATAATTTACCATATATATTATAATACATATTTCTTCAAGTCGTGCGTAATGCATAAATCAAAAAAAAAATATGACAAAATTCCTTATTTATTTATTACAATTTGTTGACAATTTTCAATTTTGGCCCGATTTCCAGTTAAAAAGCAAAAAAAAAAAAAAAAAAAAAAAATAGAAACAAAATGAAAAGTGTTAACAGCTTGTTTTTTTCTTATCTCTCGGCGCATACTGTGAACAATTGTTGACTTCTTCTTTTTTTTCTCATACTTGTTAAGTGTAATTACAGTATTAATGTGTCATATAATGATAACGAAACGCATTATTTCTGTTAACTTTTAACTGATAAATAGAACTCAGCCCACAGTCCACAGATGAAGTTAATGCCAAATGCAAATATTTATGCAAGAGTCGCAAAGCAATGGAAAACTGAGAGCAAAGAAATATAGATCGGAAATTATTTGGATAAGAAGAAGTATAAGATGTAGAGTTGAAAAATCTTTAATTGTGCTTAAATTAAAATTTTTTCCAACATAAGAATTTTATCAATACAATTTTGCGCTCGACTTGCTGCTATGAAAATTGTAATTCGTCACATTTGCCGCGTAATTTACTCTTGAAAAAAATTAAAAAAAAATAAATGTAGACAGCTGCTAATAGCTTCTCCTCTATTCCCGACACTATGAGTGCATCATGCTTTCATTTGTTTCTTAGTATGAATTCAACTTGCAGTCAAAGTTCAAAGCATTTTCATTTGTCAATTGCCGCTTTGTGGCTCATTTGCGTCAGTTTTGACATGATTTAGCCATGTCATGGGATTGAAATTTTGGTACTTTTTCGCAGCAGCTTCTTTCCAGAATTTGACACACATATTACACAACTATATACCATACATATATATATACATTCTATATAAAGATTACTTGGAAACTGGAGCGCAGCGAAACAGGCAAATTGTCGCCTGTCAACGTCAAGGGGCAGATATATTTTTAGCTGTCAACCCGAAAGACATTTGACATGTTTTCCCCGTCCTCTACTGCTCTTACCCCTCCAGCAATATGACTTTGCCTTCTTTTCGTTTTTCCAAACGAAATAGAAATAAAAGCAAATATTTCAATTAGTTAAAGTTGAATTGTTGTGGGCAAAGTTGTTAACGTCAGCTAATGCTTCCTCAAATGTTGACGTTAGCAATGACAACGATATAGAAGATACAAAGATACGCAGATATTTAGATACATATACAGATACAATACTTTTACAAATACTTTTGCAAATTTATGCGCTCTAGTTGATAGCACGTTTATATGTATATGTGTATGTGTGTGTGTGTGTGTGTGTGTGCTGCAAGATAGTAATCCAACATGTGCTACAATGTATCTGATAGTTACACGCGCATCGCACGAGCCGCGTTTTTTGCACTTGTATCTGTCGTTGGCAGTGCAACTGCAGCTGTATTGTATCTGTGTATCGAATGTATCTGGTGTAAATGATGCAGCTGTGTAAAAGCGTAAATAGCGCAAAGTGCGCTTAGTTGCATTTACAATTAATTCACAGCAAACAGCAAATGTTGCAAATAAATTAGCGTGCCACAAGCAACAACAACATGAAAAACAATACAAAATAACAAATAAAAAAAAAAACAACAACAAACAAACAAAAACAACAACAACATCTGTAAAACGAGCTACAAGCAGAGCGCATAAAATGCAATCGAAGCCAAGTAACAAAATAACAAAACAAAACAAAAATGAAAATAAAAATGAAAAGTGCGACGCGTCGCTTATCGTGTGTCCAACTACAACTACAACTACAACAACAGCAACAACGACAAATGCAACGTCAGCAATTTTGGTTATTGCTCTTCTTATTGTTGTTGTTGCTCTTGTTATTGTTGTTGTTGTTGCTATTGCGCGCACACGTCATAATTATTGGCGCAAATGAATGCCGAGAGCCGAACGGCACAGCTGAAACACACATACATATGTATATACAGATACATTTACAGATACAGATACAATCTCTCTCTCACACACATATACACACACACACACATACACATATTGCCGCAGCACAATGCAAAATGTATTGACTTAGGTCAGTGGCTCATTGAACGCAAATGCAAAATTGTTGTTGGTAATTCGCACTTCACGCCAAAAGCGAAACGAAATAAACGTTTCAGTTGTGTATGTATATGTATATGTATATCTATGGATGTGCATGTGTTTGTGTACATGCGTTTGTATCTGCAAGATACAATACTGCAGCAAGTAGCTGACAAAATGTGATAAACAAACTTAACGCCCGCCAAGTTAAAATTTTAAAACAAATACAAATGCTTCAAGTGTTACCTCATCAGATACAGATACAAATACAAATACAGATATACTTGTAGATATAGATATATGTAGATATATAAACTATAGTATTTTTCTTTTATATGTATATATATTTTATACATATTAATGATGAGGTAACATCAACTGGACTTGTTCTTCAATTGAGTTTTATGCCCACACACATACACACACACATAGACACAAGGTCTGTGAACTGACCATAGATTGATAATATTAGGTTACCGATTCCCCTATGGGAAAACTATCGTATTACTTAAAATGAAGTTTGAAACATTTATTAACTGGACAGTTTGGATAGGAGTTATTGTGCAACCAGACTGTTCAGTTTGTCACACTGTCAATCTTTATAAAGAACAAACATCATAAATAAACATCATAAAGAAATCAATGTAGCAAATAAAAAAATTCCATAGAATGAAATCTTCAATGATCATTGATAATGTGCATTTAATTGCTCATTAATTAAATTATCGTAAAATAGAATATTCGTGTTACAACTGAGAAAATAAAGATATTTATATACAATATACAATAAAAAGAAGTTGAAGAAGAAGAAGAAGATACAACATGGCCATAAAATATATAAAAATCCATAATAGAAACATTAGAAATCTGTCAATGCATGTTGCAAGACCTCATTAAAAGCATGCAACAACAGATAATAAAGATATATATAAACGTGTGTATTTCTTTCTCCATTTCCATATATATCGATAAGAGGCGCTCAACGGACAGTGAAAGTGTCGATTCAATTCCCCCCAAAAAAAAAAAATAAAAAAAAAAAATAAAATAAAAACATAAACAAATGAGTATAAAAAAATTGTTTAATAAAAACAAATAATATACAAGTCCCATTTTAGCTATCTAATAGTATCCATCTATCTATCTATGACTCTATCTATCTGTATCTATCCCCCTATCTATCTATCTATCTATCTATCTTTCGTATCGTAAGTATGCTTCGCTTTATTGTCGCCGACATGCATCATAAATGAGGAACATTTTTTTTAGCTTTCATCGCAGCCATCTGTAAAGTTTTATTTTTTTCATGTTTCGACTTTTGCGTAAAGTTTCGGGAATAAAGTCATATATGTATGTATATGGACTACACACTCCCATATGCTTGCAGATATATGTTAGCCATACTAATAATAATAATATTGGGCTGAGAAAATCTTTACGATGTGTTAAACTATTAAAGAATTTCATTTCTTTTAATTCAGTTTTTGATTTTAATTTTGGTTTCTTTATATTTTTTTTTTTTTTTTTTTTGTTTTCTCTCTCTGTCTCTCTCTCTCTCTCTCTCTCATATATGGATTTGAAACTATTCTCATAATGCTTAAAAGTTAATTATTATTTAAATGTTTGCATTAATTGAGCTCATAATGCGCCATGAAATTAGAATTACACTTGATGCATTTTGTGTTTGCTTTGTTCATTTCAGTTTTCTCAGTGCTGGAATCTTCAATAAAAGTGAGGGGAAAAAATTGTAGAAACAATTCCCATATAAAGGGGGAAGAATTGTTGTTAGTTATGACTATATATATGTATATCTGTCTATAAGTAGCAAGATTTTGTATTTTTAGCTAAACTTGTGGCTTCCGAGTTCAAATAGGGTTCATTTTTATTATGTCGTTGAATGATTTGTATGATTGTATAGAAGTCAGGGACAGCATTAATGACTATATTAGAAGAAACTTACATTGACTAATGAACTTATGGAGCACATTTTAAAATGCTTCTATTAATATATTCTTTCATTCAGGTGAACTTAATGGTATACATATATATATATATTTCAAAAGAGAAAAATCTTATCAAAGTTTCAATATAGTCGAAGCTCTACTTATCATATATTCATAGTATTTCAACTTGAAATCCATTTAGTGCTAAAAAACAAGTTTGATATAAACTTTTAATTAAGTTATATATCTCGCTACGTGTATTACAGCTTGTCAATTGCATTGCCAGCTACTATTACAGTAGTGGCAGGGAGAGAGTGGGACAGACCACCTGTAAGACATGTTTTAAACAATCGAGACACTACTCTACGCCTACTGTGAGGTCTGGTCCGTGCATTTTTTCCTGCTTTTGTTCGGCCCACAATAAAAGCCCCATTTGGTAAAACGTTTAACAATGTCTAAGGAGGCCTGGCAGAATGCCAGCTGTCTGTCCAGTGTCTCCACTCGCACTGTCCACAAAAAAAAAAACCTCACTTCATCATTCCATTACTCGTTCTCAGTGTACGATGCAGCAATACTGTAGATTTGTCATTGTACATACAACACGTACATAACACTCAACACTTGTTGTTATTGTTGTTGTTTTTCTTTTTGCTGTTGCTTTTTCTTTCTGTTGCGATTCTTGTTGTTGTTATTGTAGTATAACTGCACTTTTGTACGTTATGTTCACACTTTAGCTTTTGCTATTGCTTCGGCGATTGAGATCGTTTATCGATTGACAGGTAATTGTGATTTATGTAAATTATAGCTCGACACCTTTAGCCAACTGCAACAGCAACAGCAACAGCAACAGCAACAGTAACAGTAACAGCAGCAGGAGCGTCGCGTCTTGTCGATAGACTATAAGACGATGTGTGGCATGAATGAAATTCGCTTGGAACTTTCTTTATATTATTAGCTTAACTCAGTTTGTTTGTTGTTGCACATTGTTGTTAGCAGTTGTTATTGTTGTTGTTATGCTTGGCCGTTGCACTGTTTATTGACTTGGAAAATAACTTCAAGACAGTCCCACACACGAACTTCTAGCCACAAAATTTCGATTGTTTTCATTTCTATTAATATTTTCATTGGAAAAAAATTATTCTTGCACCCCATAAAAACTACAAGAAATCGTGAATCGGATTCAACAACAAAATCGGAATCAACCGACACACGGACAGGCATTAATCACATGCCAAAAAAATAGCAACATTTTTTTTTTCTATTTTTTTTTTTTGCATAGCTTTTGGAAAAACTCAAGTAGTTTCTCTGTTTCAGTTTCTGTTCTGATTTACTATGCCTTTTCCCATTGATTGTTATTTATAGAATTGCGAAGCAGACGCCAAAATGAAAACAACAAACGTTTCGGAGAGGCCAAAACATGCGTCAATAACCCCATTCCGATTGATGTGATGACTACATGAATCCAAATCATTATTCTTGATGATATTTGCACTCATAGTTTAATGGTAAAACTCTTCTCGATATTCCGTTTAACTCTTTTTGATTGTGAATCGAGGATATGCAGCTATTTAGCTAGGCAGCTAGCTGGTAAGGTTATTTGGAGACAGCATCTCTGATAGTAGTGTCGGACTGTAATTCAAGACGATTTTTAGATAATATCGTGAAACACTTTTCTGTTTGCATTAGCCGTGCCATGACTTACAAATGTTTATGCGTATTGAGATTAGGCGATAAAAAAAGTTTAAGAAAATTGAGGAAAACAAGACAAATTGAAGTTAAATTAAGTCACGAGTTGCTAGTAGTAAAAGTAGATGATATTTCCCAACAAAATTCCATATCCAATTAGAATATTAAAGTCGCAGTCAACGTCGCGACGCGTCGCTGCTATTCGCATAAACAAAAGGCGAAAGCGGAAGGCGGCGGCATAATAAATGTTAAATGTGGCACTTGAGAGATCAGTGCAAATGTCTTTTATGACTAGTAATCCAAGTGCGCCACTTAATTATCTATAAGTTATGCTATATACTTAATCCCAAGCGCAGGCTACTGTACTCCGCCTCTGTTACTGCCTCTGTCACACAGACTCTGTCTGTGTAATTGTTGTTGCCTCTGCTGCCTTTGCGGCGGCTGCGGCTGTGGCTGCTGTTGTCCCACTCAAGTGCATTTTTATGATCTCTCATTAAATTTATGACTTTTAATTTGTCGTTGTGTGGTTGTGCGTGTGTTCTCTTGATAAGCCTCCAATCCGTATCCCAATCCGAACATCGATCCCACACACACACACCACACTCACACACACGATCGCAGCCATACAACAGTTGTAGTGAAGTACTTGCAGCTTGTTAGCTAGACACATAAAATGATTGATATTTGTTTGAGTTTTTTGTTGCACATTTTTTAATAAAACGACCAGAGAGAGTATTACAACTTTTATATATGTACAGCTGACGCCCATAAAAATGTAAGTGATGCGTGTGAACAATTTATCTTGTAGTTTTCATACAGTTCAAATAATACAACATTTTCTCAATTGCGTAACATGGCTATTAACCGTAGCTATGGGGTTGCCAATCTGCTTTTACATTTTTGGTGAAGGTAAAAGAAGATAGAAGGTAGCAGGCGCTTTTGCTTTGCATATCTATTATTAGCATGACGTCACTTTGCAGTGCAATTCTGTTTTCTATTTTGGATGATAAGTCGCAACGTTTCTTAAATTGAAAATACAATAAAGAAATGTTTTTTGGATCTACTTAGGTGTAATCGCAGTTTCTTTCACACTCTAAGAAAGAGATGAGACACAAATGCAAAAAAAACTGAATAATTGGCAACTCTACCAGCGACAAGTGCTGCCAGTCTGCTCTAATATTGAGAATAGTAAAGAAGAAATAAATGAATAAGAGGTAAAATATAGTAAAAATTGGTAAACTTTGGACTTAAGTGTATTAACTATTCGGTCTTAGTTATTGGCAGTTCAGTGCTTGCTTATCATTTGAATACTTAAATAAATAAAATCTACTCACAAACTACTCAATGAGTCTGAAGTGCACTTGCCGTTAAATGCACTTGCTCCATTGACCGACATCGTGCGCGTCTCCATGCCTCAATCACATAATTTTCAGTAACGGACTGATACTATATGTACATTAACTCGCGCACATACACAGCTACAGATAATCAATTGAAATCCTTTGCCAAAACACGTATCACAATCAGCTAATTGGATGAGCTTTTTAGTGTCGCTTTGTGGCTTTCATTAGCATTTAGCATGAGGGCGCGCCCATAAATCCCAGTTTCAATCCCAATCTTTAATGGGTACTACGTGTTGCCGTTTTTTTTTTTATTTTGTTTTTGTTTTCGTTTTTATTTTTGTTTCGTTTTTTTTCTTGTGATTCTTTTTTTTTTTTTGTAATTAATGTGATCCGGACTGACCTTAACAGTGTGTTGTCAGGCTGATTAAAAAGTGTTGAAAAACAAGTTGTAAATGCGCGAGAAATCCTTAAGAGTCGACGTCGCATCCAAAACGAACGTTTTGTCATTTTAATGGACGATATCCCAGTCGGACTTTCGGCGTATGTCAGCCTAATTAAAGCGAACATGTGCCAAGATCAATGTCGATGGCGCCGCCGCCGCCAAGCCAGGCCTGGCCAGGACAGAGGCAGAGGCAGCGCCGGTATGTATGTGTCTACATATACATATGTATGTATGCACTCGTATGTACATATCTGACAGATATGCGAATTACGATTGTGAATATTTGTTTATGCTACTGAAAATTAATTTATGCCATATTCATACTTATGACTTGTTATTCGGCTTAATTGCGTTTTTAAAAAACTGACAAATTGATGCATTTTCTTTTACCTTCAGCTCTCCCTCCATCACATCATGCTAAAAACAGAAACTTATGCGAGCTTTGCATGCGATTTATATACAACATGCGAATTTCGATTGTTGAATGGCATTGAACTCTCTCTTTCTTTTTCTCCCTCTGTATTGCTATCCCTCTCTCTACATGTTGGCTTTAAGTTTTATGGAATAAGTTTTTAGAAATCTAATCACAGCTAACGGCGCCAGAGTCAACATTTTGTCACAGTTTAGTACGTTGACAGGCGGCAAATTTAGAGAGTCTCCATCTAAATTCTTTCCATCTTCATCTAGAAAACTTTGTACTGAGTCATCATCATAATTTTCATCATTTATGCAGCAGCCCCACCTCTTTAGCATGCTAATGAAACGACTTGAAGAACTTTTTAGCCTTAAGTCTGATGTGGGATGTTGAGTTGAGAGTCGTGAGCGTCTCATAACAGTGAAAGAGACGCGAGTTGATATAATGTCAACGATTTGCATGCAAATTGCATGAAAGTTTCGCTATGAGGAAGTTGTGCTAACAAGGCCGTTAAGGCCGTTAAACTTGGCCCAGGAATAGTGAAAAGTCAACAGTCCTGGGTGGTGTAACATCGTTCTTCACACACACACACACAGTCACACAGTCACGCAGTCAAAGTGCAAATATGTGGCCCCCATCTATGCAATGCCGCCTCCACATTACTCAAACTCACGCCCCAACGATATTCACGTTATATAGTCTACAATTCAATTCAAAAGGTTTCGCTTGCCCTTTTAACCGCAGTCTAATGAAGCTGATGCTTAAACTGCAGCTGAAGCTTAAGCAAAAGCCATAGCTATAGCAATAGTTATATCTGCAGATACAGATTCACGTACTTTGAAGATGCTTTAAGCTGCTGCACTGCTGCACTGCAGCACTAACTTCACCATTGCAGTTGAAGCTAAATTTAGCGGCAAAAAGTTGGGTTGCAGCCATCGCCGCCTACGATAAATCAAAGTTAATCAGATCTAGTTTCGATTGGGTTTTTATGGAGTTCCTTTTCGCGCGATACTCTGCGCATTTGCCGTGCCATTTAAATTAGCTGCCGGGTTATTTATCGCATTGTTGTGGCTCGCAGGTTTCGTTTAGCGCCAGGATGCCTAAAGAGGACTGTGAGACAGACAGAGTCAAGTCCAAGCCGTGACGGCTCAGACACAAAGGCCCAGACAACGTGCTGTCGAACAGCAGCCGAGTCTAAAACTGAAACAGACAGACACAGAAACCGAGAGACTAGAGACAGATACAGAGACTGAGACTGAGACTGAAAGTTGTATCTTTTGGCTTTTGGCATAGCTTCGTATGTAGATCGCACTGAACTAAACCTGACTAGCCGATAATTACGCATATTTTGTTGCCTGTTTTGATGGCACTCTTTAGTTTCGGAATGGTTTTTTTTTTGTTTCTTTATTTAATTGTTTATGCTCTTACACCTTGAGGGTATTGTTAGTTAGTTAAGAACTTTGTAAATTGTTGAATAGGCAACAGATTGCACATGACTTACAATCTGAATTGAGTTATTAGAGCAACTTAATTGTGAAATGCAAAGCTATATTTGCGACCATTGTACAGGATATTAACTAGCTATATAAATCTAGATCTATAAAATATATATATAGAAATTTGTGCATTGATATCACTAAGCATCAAGCTGCACTTTGTAACTTTATTAACCAAATAACTTACAGCTTAATTCAAGAGCAATTTTTATTCGGCGTGTGAATAATAAATATCGACTTGCGCTGTTTTAAGTTCAATTTCTTTCATCTGAATGTTCATCGTTGGCTTTTTAGTAGCTGTTAAATGGCACGGACACAGTCGGTGGTCCGCTCAGTTCTCTGTCGATCTAGCAGTGCTTCGCTTGTTTTTAACACCCGACCGACCAAATGACTGCCCCCTATATTACCCCCCAAGTCAAATGGGTTTCAATTTACACACTTGTCGCCTTTTTCTTCTCACTCTCTCTCTCTCTCTCTCTCTTCATTGGCGCTCCTGTCTTTGCTGTTGTTTTTTTTTTTTGTTTTTGCCCACATATTTGCCCAGTCTGAGGTCTGTAAGATCTTGTTGGAACGCCTTGTCATCGCCTTAGCTCTAAGGCGCTTATTTATTTGCCCATATAGCATATAGCATATAGCAGAACATACAGTCATACAGTATACCAATACTGGGCATATAGCGAAAAAAAAAGAAAAGAATGTGTTTCGT
The DNA here is from genome assembly GCA_037044475.1 of Zaprionus obscuricornis. Classification (NCBI taxonomy): domain Eukaryota; kingdom Metazoa; phylum Arthropoda; class Insecta; order Diptera; family Drosophilidae; genus Zaprionus; species Zaprionus obscuricornis. The sequence continues at coordinate 68,386 of JBAMBR010006232.1, read as the reverse complement.
ATCGCAATTATAAATCAGTTTAAGTCGCCTGTGGAGCCCCTGACATTAAGCAATGAAACCTTTGAGCTTTGTTTAGCTTTGTCAAGTGGGCTGTCTATCCGATACTGTCCCACTCTTTCTCTCTCTGTCTCTCTCTCTCTCTCTCATTCTCTGACTGTCACTCTGTCTGCATGTCTATATGTCCAAGTGTCTGTCAATCCTGGGGCGGATTTCCACGCTCCGTGTGGCACCTTTGTTAGCACAATGCCAACCTGATTGCCAAACATTGAGCCCACTGAATGAATGTGTGAGCAAATGAATGATTGCTGACGTATGCCGCCAACAAGCTATCAGTATCTATGCTATATGCTTTGTATGCTATTTGTATCTATCTATAGCTTAGATCTCACACACAGATCTATTGTAGAGATATCTGTCTGTGTTTGCTAATAACTCAACAGCTAATCAGCGCACTGCCAACTTGACTGCGTCTCGTTGCTGCGATAGACTTTAATGGAGGAGTAGATGAAGGTGCGGTTAGGGGTTGGGGTAAACTACACAGCGTGTAGTCTGCAATTAAACGAGCAGAAATGTATCTTTGTATCTTTTTATCTGCCAACTGCATCTACAGTGTGGTGGGCCGAGTGTAATTGCCAAGCATAGCACATGCCGAGTTTTGGTTTCGGTTTGCCATGTGCATTAGACAAATCAATTATGCTATCTTCTATCTGCAGTCTTTTGGTTTTGTCTTCTTTTTTCTGCGCTTTTTTTATACCATTTTGTGGTTAGGGCCAAAGTCATGCCAGGAAATGTGTGCGAAGATCTAATGATTGTTGTCATTAAAGTTGTGGGAATATGATTGCGTTTATCGCTTGATATGATTTCAGTTATCTAGTATCTCACAATATTAAAGGAAAGCTATGAGTCTACAAATTTCTAATTTAATATAAGTGTTGACTAAAGGAAACTTTCATGTGAAAGCTTTGTCAATATTTCAACTATTAATTGACTAATTGAGCTTCAATAGCAATAACAAAAAAAAAAAAATTGTTCAAGAGAAATGTTATGGAAATTATAAACTTTTGATTTTCCCAGGAATTTCTCTTAATTTCTCTGCAAGCTGCAGCTAGTACTCTAATCTACATTGTGACATTTCAACTGTAAATTGACTAAACATTGAGTAAATTTCAATGTTCTTCTTGCACTTGTGTCAATTGATCAATATTATTATTCATTTATTGATCTTGTCGCTGTCACTGACACAGAACAAGAGACATAGAGAGAGGGAGAGAAATAGACAGAGTGAGTGAGTCTGGGTCAGTTTGTCAATCGCTGAAGCAATCAAGTCGAGTTACAGTGTGTTAGCAGTGAAGTTGAATTGAAGTTGAGTTGATTCATGTCCAATGCCTTACTAACTTAGTGGCCATAGAAATATTTGATTTGCCATCAAGAGAAAAATCAGCGCCAAGTGATAGGCAATTGTCTGTCTGCATAGTCTGTTTGCTCTACAAATGCAATGCGATCATTATGCAAAATTCCAATTTCATTTGCAACTACAGGGTCATTAACTGCGATGGGGCGCGTTGACTTCTTGCACTCATCGTCATCATTGCGTCGTTGTCGTCGTCGTCGCCGTCATCGTCATCGTTGACGCTCACCAAACGTTCGGTCAAATTCATAAATCAGCCCACCTCCAACAGCTTCTCTTTTCTCTCTCTCTCTGTCTCTCTCTCTCTTTTTCTCTGTGGTTCTTTCTCATTCTATCTGTCGCTTTGCAATTGAACAGGAATGCACTCGAGCTCTTAAGATAGATCACTGTTGCATATTCTTAGATAAATTGATGATATTGACGGGAAATACAGCTGGTTTTTCTATGCATTGGAATCGGACAAGAACCCGATCTCATTGACTAATAGTGTTAGATTCTTTCAGTTGCCGATAAGCGTTTTGTTTTGCAGTCGAAATAACTAGCTCTACAATTGTCATCAATTATATTGATTAATCGCTTTGTGGACAAAAACGAAAAGCAAACACGAACAAAAAACAAAAAAAAATTATTTAAAAATAAATAAAAGAAAATAAATAAAACTAGTTGCGTATTATGCGCATTAAGTCAAGTTGAGGCGCGTTATATAATTGTCATAAAAATTAACTATCAATGCGTTGCAAAAATATTGTAGTATGTCAACGTTCTTATCGGTTATTACTCCATGATTTTGATAACAAAGTTCGCATTCTGTTCAAACTTCTAATAATGGATTAAATTTTGCACAGTGCGTTGAATCAGCTGATGACTTCCGTTGACTTTTCTACTGCATTAACCGTAAGGCAGGTCATGTGAATGTTGGAAACTGGAAACATTGGAATCTTAAGTAACTTTTCTATCAACTTGTTAAAAATTTCCGGTTAAACTTTAATGACAAGATAATTATGTCAAACACGTGTTTCTTGTGGATTAGATAAGAAGACAAAAGGAACAAAACAAAAATTTGTGTAATAAGAATGATTAGTGAAAATAATAATCGAATATTTTTTGTATATTATATAAGTTCAATAAACTTAAAATCGAATATAAACAAAATGATTAATACAAAAATTAAAAACAAAAAAAAAATTAATTTAAAAGAAATTTAGATTAAAATTCTTTATAAATTGTAATAAATTTCTATAAAAATTTATGCGCGTTTTTAAACGCATCAAAGCTAAAATGTTCGGTCAAGCGAGAGTTTTAATTCGTTTCAAATTGCAAAAATAATGCGCACTGTGAAGTAATTTTTGAGCGAATGTTGTCACTTGTGCCAATTTGTATAGAGCATATATGACACAGACGCATGTATGTATGTATGTACATATGTATACATATACATATATCAACTATACATATATATATATATAGCATATTCATACTTTGTACATTTAGCTTTCTCGCGCGTTTTGTATGCTGACATTTCGGCGTGTTTATTCAATTAGCGTTTTTATTGTTGTTGTCATTGTTGTTGCAGTTGTAGTTTTGCCGGCTGTGCTGCCTTTGAACTAAGTACAACAACAACAACAATAACAACAAGTACAATAATCACAATATCAACGAGACAACTAGCAACATCGACAATGTCGACGACATAGACACAGTAGACATAATTGTGGGCTATTTATCATGGCCAAGTTGGCAATACGAAGACAACGCACTGACAACTCAATGAGCAAAGTGAGACTTGAATTAACACACCTAGAGCACGTAGTAGAATGCATTTAAGCAGAGCATAAGAACCTGGCAACTGAGAAAGTGCCCTGCAGCTTAGACTCAGTGTTCGGGCTGTAGACACAAGTTGTTTTCGCAGGACACCTGCCGCTGGGCCAAGTTCAGGTCTTGGCCCTGTTCGCCATTTGCCATTTAAATGCAGACAAAGTAATTGTGCAGCGTGCGCTGATTAAAATGGATTTTATAAATTATGCGGCATGCCCAGCGGCGACAACAGCGGCAGCGGCGCGATTAAAATCGCCTCGAATGGAGTCGCGTTGGCGGCGGCGCTAACAAAGCTGTTGCTGCAGTTGCAGTCGTTGCAGTTGCCAAAGCCCTTGAGCAATTCTCCGTCCTCTGCATCTACTACGTGCACACTTTGGCTAATAGAAAGATTTATCATCGCGAGTCAGGCGCGATTTTCAACTCAACGATAAATGTCTTATTTTTATTTCTTCTTGCTTTTCTTTACGATTTCAATTTTCATTTCATTTCATTTCATTTGCACGGTGCGTCAATTCACCTCAGATTTGACATTATTTATATGCTCGCTACGAAGTTTTCCGATTTCCGAATCTCGATTTAATTCTCATCGCTTTGTTTTTGCTTTTGTTGTTATCGTTGTTGCAGTTGTTGTTGCTTTTCCTTTTTAATTTATCGCATTTAAATTGCAATTTCTTGTCTCTAGTTTCGCTTGATATTTCTTTTTCTCTCTCACCTTCTCTCTCCTTACATCTCTATATCTATCTTTCTTTATGTAGTCTTTTGCCAAGCACTTTGTGCACAGCGTACCAACCTTTTTCACACCTTAAGTGTAACGCTTTTTGGCTTCTCAAGTGCTTTTCTATTAGCATGTAGCTCACAGTCCACACATCTGAGAGTTATTTCTTCTTTTAGTTTTCTTCATCTTCTACTTCTATCTACTTCTTCATTTGATTTGTGATCAACGCTTTCTGTTCGATCACATGGGAACATATAGCAAATATTTCTTTAGCAGCTAACGGTCTTCCTCACTTGGTTTTCTCATGAAGATTCCCCGCTGATTCTAAAACGATTTGCAAAACTTACTCACACAGTCAACAGCAAAAACTTGCTAGATAATTGCAACAAAAATACAAAAAATATATATATATATGTATATAATATATATATAAATTGAATTTATATATTTTAATATAATTTTAACTAAATTCCACATAATATATTATAATAAAATACGCATAAATCTTCACACAAAAGCTTTACAAATTTTAATGAAAGGTGAAAGACAAGTCAATTAGGCCGATAAGAAATGTAAATTATTGGTGTACAAGTAACTTAATTTGAGGCCCGAATTTCATAATATGAACTTCAAAATGATAAGCGGAAATATTTGTAAAATTCATTGAATATTTGTAGGCAATTTTTTTTTATTGATTTCATATGCATGAATTTTATTCAAATGGTAAATTTAAAAGTCGTGCACAAAATATAAAAAACATTTACCTAAATAAATAAATATAATAAAATACATTAAATATTGGTAAGTTATTTAAAATAGTAAATTTTAAGTAATAAATTTAAGTAATAAATTAATAAATTACGCATACGCCACGTGCGTTACTAAACTAAATATTGGCTTACAGCGTACAAACAAGTTGATTGGTGATTGCCAAAAGAAAGCTAAATGCGATTTTTAATTGATTAACACAAAATCTATCACCAATTAAATGGAATTAATTGAACTTATGCATCGACTTACATATCAATTAAGCGAGAGCTGAGTTGAGTTTGTGTGCTAAGAGCGAAAAGCCAAAGACCGCACATATATTGATCCAAAAAGCATTTGTCTTCATTAGCCTCTTGCTAAGAAGATACAAATCAATCTGACGCATCAAAGTGTAGAGAGTTTGTTTCTATCTTCTTCTTGCTTTTATTTTTTTTTGTTTTTTTTCGATTTTCAAATTGGAAGATAAATGTAAATATATCGATGCTGAGAGGCTATATCACTAGTTGAGTCTGTGGCTGATGTAATGCTATAGATAGAGGCATTGATTTCTTTGCCAACTGTGTGGCAATCCAGTGAAAAGCCACAGTAACAGACAGTAGCAACAACAACAGCAGCAACAACAACAGCAGCAACAACGGCAACAAGCACACATTAACGACTGCGACAAGTGCTGATAGGCAAATCAACAGGTTCAACAGGCGCCGCCTGAAAAATACACTGGAAAAACTGGTAGCCAGGCGCTCAAAGTTAATCAAAACAAAATCGAAACGCCATTGAAATGAATTGAATTGAAAGCAGAGATGTAACAAGAGGGGAATGTGAAGGGGGCGGTGTGACAGAGAAAGAGAGGATGAAGAGATGAACGGAATAGGGAATCTCATTGAATTGAATTAAAATCGAATGACCGTTAGGCAGTTGAGCCAGATTTGAGATCAGTATCAGTATCTAATCGCCAGGCAATGCTTGTTCAGCTTGTCTAAGAATTTCAAAGCAATTAAAAGAAAATACACAACAACAACAAAAATATAAAAAAAAATCGATGTAGGAAAAATTGAAATAAAAAAAAAACGCACATTTGAAATCACAGTCGGAATTAGACCTGTAAACAGATTCAGCTACTGATTGATGTTGTGTTTTCAACGCCTGTTGAGCGAAAATCCTCAAGAAATTGCAGCTACAAATGAGCAGAGCAAATGCAGTCATCGATTATAGACAGACGGACGGACAGGCAAGCAAGCAGACAGACTGACCAATAGACGAAGAGTAAAAGGAGATACTGTAAATTGTCATAGTTATCACTGAGACAGCTGCTCAAATAATTTGTATATTTATTCATAGAAAAATGTTATAGATTTTTTATGCATTTTAATTATTATTATAATATGTATTAGTATTAATATATTATATTATTTGTAACAATTTCAACATCAATTATACAATTTCTGCTATAAGAATTTTCTCTCTGTGTATATGCAGCTGGAACTAGAGCAGCTGCTGCCTAAGCACCCGCTGTCTGCCGTTAATACTTTAATTGAGACAATCTCTAAGTACATCAATTTATATGTACATGCATACATACATACATATATGCCACGTAATGTTGCATACGTAACCCTAACGAGTAGCAGCTGCTACTTCCGAACACCCGCGAACACCCACGATCGATGCAAAGTACTATGGATAAAAATAAAATGCAATACAATGCGCATTATGCATTGTGCATTGTGCATGTTAATGAGACGAGTTAAGCACTAGCTGATTATCCCTTAGATATTCTTGATTCTAGTCTATATACATATATACATATGCAGACAGGCATATATTACTCTTTTATATGTAGTATCCATGCGGGTTAATGTTGTTACACGTGCCAGTGTCAAGCGGCGTTGATGGGGCGATTAGTTGCTCTGGATGAAGAATAGATGAAGTTAAATTGTTGAAGATTTCAAGCAGATGCCCCTTTGATGAGCTTTCACTTTAAACATCAACACATTGTCGGGAAATGATCAGGCAAGATTTCGAATATAACAAAGTGGAAAATAATTGAATTCTTGTATCCTACAAATTTCTTATATAAATTGTATATAAAAAGTTTTTCATATACAATTTTTAAAAGAATCTTTTAGCCAAACAACGCAAAGCACCCACAAAAAAACAAGTTCAGTTTCTAAGCTATCTGAATTGGTCTTTGCCATACTATATACTCCATAAAGCAGTAAGCTGCATATAAGTTGGAATGAGCATGATCGGACCACTATATTATATAGAAATAGATATATAGATCGTGGATATTTTTTTTTTGTCATGGCATGCTACTTGTATGAAACTTACAGGACTGTAATCCAATGACGACTTATATATGTCTGTCAAATTTAGTCCAAATCGAACCACAATATCATATAGTTGTCATAGGTCAATTAATGACTGTTGAGTTACATATTCATTGGAACAAAATAGAATCGATTGGTACAAAATTTACTTTTTGTATTAAAAAATTTGTTTTCCTTGTTTTTTTTTTATTTTTATTATTTTTTTTTTTGTCTCGACTAAACAAATATCATATACATATTTCATTTGACATTGTTAAAATTGATTTGAGAAGATTTATTATTTTCATCATGTTTTCAACACCTCGCTTGACTTGGTCTAGCCACAAAAATTTTGGTAACATAATTTATTGTTAGTGGTTATCATGTGGGCGTCTGACGAATTTGTTGCAGGTGATAATCTTAAACATATTCAGACTTAGTTTACACGTGATTTAAGATTTATTTCACGATTGAACTGTTTCTAAGCTATTAACTTCAGACTTATTTTTAGTTTTTTTTTTTTTTTTTATAGAAACTGCTAAGAATTTTATGCATTTTAGTTTTTTGATCATACGCAAATATTCAAAAGCAAATAATGAGTTCAGCATTTTTTTCTTTGATCTATTCATATTTTGTCACGCATAAACTACAAATCAAAATGCTATAGTCGCCCCCTGTCTCTCTTTCTTTTGCTCTTTGCTTCTTTGTCTCTCTTTTTCTGTCAGTGAGATCGCATAGATTACGGCATAGTTTGTTTGGCTGCGTGGGCGTATGGGCGTGCTCAGTAGTCGAACAAAAGTGTCAAGAGCTGTCAGATGTTGTTGCAAATGTAATTAGCATAGCGCACCCCACGTTGAGGACGGACAATGCGAACTCCCGTGACATTTGTCAACAATCTGTCAAATGCGCAACTTGGTTGGTCGCTCGAGCTCGAATTTGCCTGGTAATAAATTTTATGGCCAACAAAACAATGGCAACAATAGTCACCTCCCTCTCTCTCTCTCTCTCTCTCTCTCTCTTCGTCTCTTTGACTAATAATACAAATGTTTAGATTTATGCAGTTTTATGCGCTGATATGCGATATGTTATATCCGAGACTCAATTAGGGGCGCACGATGTTCAACAATTTTTTGGTTTTTTTTTTATATTTTTATTATTTTCATTTCTTTGTTGCAATATCAAATTGTGTGTTGGCCATGCGCACGAAAAGCCTTGCATTGTCTTGCAAGTTGCAACTGGGTCACACGCTTCAGAGACGGCAAACAGAGAACTGTGCCCCGAAAAAAAACCAAGCGCCAAATGAAGTAATCGAATTCAAGTTGCAAAATTGCTGACAAAGAAGAAAGGAGAAACAGCAGCAGCAGCAGCAGCACCAGCAGCAATAACAACAACAACAACAACAACGATAACGACAACGACAATTGCCACTGCCACAGCAACAGCTACAGCTACAGCAAGAGTACAACTGCAACTTACAAGTTAACAAGTCGTTTTTATTTCTCCTTCATCTTTCTACTTCTTCAACGTCTTCTGCTGTTGGCCCCGGGGCTGCACTTTCAATTGTCGCACAGCGGGACGGAACAGGACAGACAAACAACGACTGGTTACTGCTTGCTAGTTGCTGGTTGCGCTTACCAATGCAAGGGGCAATCTTGTCAAGCAGTTGGCAATTTGATGCGACCAAATTGGACCTTTTAAATTGATTGCCTCCCCTCGCCACGTGGGCGGGCCACATTTCCCTTTTTGGCCCATAAAAATCTGTAGTTTTTTTTTTTTGGATTGATTTTGAAAGTTTTGTTAACTTAAGCGGCGCAATATTATTTTATTAACAATTTAAAGTTGTACAACTACAAAAGAATACATACTGTGGATAACAATTATTTATAATAAAATAAATAAATAAAAATATATAGAAGAAATATTCGAAGAAAACATTTGCAATTTGTATTCAGCAAGTTTGTCGTTGAGTAACTGTTCTTTTATTTTCACTGCTCCTCACTGGGTCAGTAGTAATATTCTGGGTTCATCGACAGCTCATTATGCAATATATTCCGTAAAGTCATAAAAATAAAATACATATGTACATATAACATATTGTGCATTTCAGATGACTTAATGTGTCTATAAGTGAGTTCCGAGTACGTTCTGTAACTGCAGTTTATCTGCTCTTCAATTAATGCTGTTTACCCTGGCAATTGCCTGGCTATATGCTAGACAAGTGGCAAGCGGCATGGCCAGTGGTGCGCCTACACATCAGAGTAAAGACATGAAGACTTGAAGACTTGAAGACTGAAGACCTTAGGGTACTCGACGTCTCTTGGCGTCTGTGTTTGGTCAGTGTAAATAATAAAAGGCCGCATTTGGTGTTTGGCAAATTAGCAAGATCGTTAAAAACCATAGCATGGCCTTTAGGCATAGACGCATTGAGCAGGTCTCTCTATCTGTCTATCTGTCTATCTGTCTGTCTGTCTGTCTGTCGTTTAGTCCCGTGGTTTTACTCAATGATTACCAGTGCTAAAAAATGCCATTGAAAACAAACAAGTTGAAGTTGCACGTTAAACTTGCAATCAAGTGCCTGTTGATGCTGCTGCTGCTTCTTCTTCTTCCTCTTCATCATCATGACGTTGGACTATTGCGAAGGCGTCTCCAGCGTTCCATAAAATGTGCTTCCGTGGCGCATTAACCGCTGTCTGGGGCGAAAGTGTTTGATCTTAACGGTCGAGCAGAGCTAATCACATTTGAGTATGAGTAAAAGCTCATAAACTCCCATGAATTAGAACTTTGCTGAAATGAGTCTCGTCATTCATTATATAGCTATATATACAGATATCTAAAGATATCTACAGATATATACATACATAGCTACATATGTTAAGGCACTTAAAAGCCTCACTTTTAGGCAGCCCATAAAATGTGTGCTCATTATTATGCGATATATGAATGGAATAACGAAGAGTCCAATAAAATTTGCGGCATTTTGGCAATGCGGAAATTTCTGTTTTACAAATATTAAAGATGCATAAACAGCAATAACATTCCGTCCGTAGTCTAGCAATAGAACTGAGCTGAATTTAATTTGATAATAATATATAAACCTATATAAATTTATGTAAATGAAGAGATCGACATTTATAAGGTTAAAATTCGACCGTCGTGTACATAGAATTTGTACACATGCATTTTATTCAAGTTCTTTACAAATTCCTTTAGTATTGTAAATGAACAGTTATTTTCTTAACTGAATTTTCATTATTGCATGCATTCAATGACAGTAGAATTAGCATGTAAATTTGCGTGCAAATTAACGTCTCAAGTTCAGTTAATCTACATATGAATATGAGTTTATTTAGCCAGTAAATAAATATAGTAGCACCCACTCGTCATACTCATTATTCATTTGTGCCGTTGCAAGTTCATGCACCTACAGCTGCCCTTGTCGTTACCGTTACCGTTGCAGTTGCCGTTTCAGTTGCAGTTGCAGTTGCAGTTACAGTTACTGTTGCAATGTTTTGTTGCTTAATAAACAGTTAAACAGAGAAACAGTTGCAATCAGACAACTATTCACAACTTCCTTATGATGTTTGCATTATTGAAATTTTATAAAACAATCGCAAGTACAAATATAAAATATATATGAAAATATATTTATTTACACATGTTTAATAATTTATATTTAAATTTTACAAGAACTACAATGACAGCTGTTGTTGTGCGATGGCAAGCTGCAGCTTCAAAGTTGCCTCCCTCATAGTTAATTTACCCGTTTCAGCTCAATCAACAGACTATTCAGTACTTCCTCATTGCAGAAGAAAACGTTGCAGAAGCATATGCAGATGCTGCAGAGTGAAATGAGATGAGATGAGTATCAGAAATGGCGATTGGAGAATCCAATGTGGCAACTAATTGAAACTCATTGTTCATTTTGACGCGCATCAATTGCATGGCCAAACATTGCTAGCTTGCCCCTTTCTTTCCCCCCACCCCCTATATCTCTATCCCTGTATAGCTAACTCATGCTTACAGAGAGTCTAAGCAATTGACACTTTTCCAATTGCACCTCGCAAACTGAAATAGAGACAGAAATAGGGAGGGGATGAGGGAGAGAGCAAGAGAACCCGCACACCTTTTTTTCATAGGCATCTGCGGCGGGCGTCAATTAGTTTAAATAAAGCGACTAGAGAACAGTCCGACGAGTCAATGGCCCAGCCATATAGTAGATATATATGTATGTATGTATGTATGTATATATGCGCAGTAGTATAGTATATGTATGTAGTATGTTATATTATAGTATCTAGTCTGGCAGACAGTGCTCGTGTCTTGTCTAGTCTCGCCTCGTGGCACATTGCACACGCATCCCATTAGAATTTTGTATATACTGCAAGAGCAACAGCAAGAACAGGAATATGAAGAAGAAAGCATAAGAAGGAGAAAACATCAGCACACACGACACTGTGTGTGTCATCACTTCAATTGGGTACACTTCCTACTTTTAAGATACATATGTATCATATGTATCTGCAAGATACACTGTACGCCACAAGGCGAACCCGTAGGCCATTAGGCAACGCTTGAAACTTTTCTCGATTGCGGACTTTTCACTTTTCCAACGGAAGTCATTTGGCTGCTTCAGTTAAATTACCCTTCAGCTCCCCCTTTCTCTTCCACTCTCTTTCTTTCTCTGTCGATCTCTCTCTCTCTCTCTTTTTATTTTTAAGCCTTAGTCAAAGTTTGTGTTGTCTGTGTTTTATGTTTTTCGTTTATCAGCGCAAATTGCACGCACTTAACCCGCTTCCAGTAGTAGCGCGTATGTAGAGCGGGTTTTCCATCTCTATGTATGCCGCCTGACGACAGACCTATGGCCGGACAAGAGAGGAAGCAGGCAGGGGCAGGCTACGGTAGTACGGTGGCTTGATATTGGTTTATTGCCGGTGGCATGCGTTGCGACGCATATTAAGAGTCGCCACTGTGTCCTACGCCTCATGCATGCCAAATACCTCAAACCTGCAAAAACCTCAACCCAAAATGTGTAGATTAACGCGCCAATTTGTCGATTGCCGTAAACTTGAGCTATTAAGTGCGAATTGCACTGCAAAGAGGCGGATCGCTTGAAAATATATATATACAAATACATATGTATATATATATGTATATGTATATGCTACATATGTATACACATACCCAGTGGGTAGGTGGCTTAATAGAGCTGGGTGGCTGTGCGGTTGTGCTGTATGTGAGGATCGTTTATGTTACGGCTTTCATTTTAAACCGGATTCACATAGTATGCGTTGTAATTGAAATTTGTTATTTTATGCGCGTGTGCGGCTGAAGCACTCACTTCATCTGTTGCTGTTTGCTACTGCTACTACTGCTTCTTCTTCTGCTTCATCAGCATGTTGCTGCTGCTGCTGCTGTTGCTGTTGCTGCTGCTGTTGTCGTTGTTGTCGTGAAACAGTCATTAATATATCATTTACAAGCCGGCGAATTGTCACTAATAAATTGTTTAGACTTGCAACGAGAAATAATACTTAAGTAATACCATCTCAGGCGGCGGCCTCCATCAAAAATAAAAATAATATAATAAAACAAGGCTTGAATGCCGTGTGGGCACTCAAGGAAATGCTATATAGAAAAGATTCAAGGTAGCTTAGCTATAAAGCTTAGCTTGACCAGAACTGATTAACATTGATGCGACAACAACAACAAAAAACGTATAGATATCTAATATAGACTTATAATTCGTAATATCAGCTATTAACAAGTAGTAAAGTTACAGTCGAGTAGGCTTGACTCTAAGATACCCAGCAACCATGGGCCAAAAATTTGTAATACAAAACAGCTTTCATATTTATCATCCGATCTGAATTTACACAGAACATTCGCATAATGCCTTAGACTTCTTTCATTTCAGCTGTGTCAGGTTTCTATTTGATTTCTGGAGATTTTGGAGATCCAAAATCAGGATGATCAAAGGGACAGGCCGACAGAGAGATTGACATGGTTCATCGATAAGACAGTTGTTTGCTCAGAGGAATATAAATGACTCGAAGACTTCGGAACTGCACCATTATGAACATAACATACATTTTCTAGAGTACCGGGTGCATAAAGTCTAATCATTTTTTCTACAGCGCATTAAACATAGAAATTATTTCTAGTTGTTGTTTATTTAAAGTGTTATAAGTTTCATTTTCTTAAATATTTTTTTTTAACATGCAACTATTCCCGGAAGATGATATACATATATTCAAGTGTAATCTCACTCACGACCCACCCAAACACAAACCATAGAGTCGTATAACATAACGACTCTCTGTGGTATCCCCTACACCTTTCTAACGTCTTTGCATGCATGCAATGCCTCTGCTCAAATAAAAACCACAATACAAAACTAAGTAAACACTTTCTACACACACACACACACACACACACACAATGAGAGACACACACAAACACAGACGAACATTTAGATACTTACACACATCATTTAGTTCATTTTGTTTTTCTCTCAATTTTCGTTTCGTTTCATTTGCTTTGCATACCAACGCGATAATTTTTACCACAATATCGAGTATTCCGAGTAAGACTCTGTATCGACATAGACATAGGCATAGACATGGGCATCGGCATCGGCATCGGCATCGGCATCGAATTGGTTGCTTCCCATACCAGCACGTTCATGGTCATATGAGTCGTAAATCTGCGAGACAAGCGGCTGTCTCTTTCTCACCTCCCTCTTCTGATACCCCAATTTCCCATCGTAATATTCAAAATTTGGGTCGGACAAAAAAAAATGAAGAAAAAAAAAATTAGCATGAAATTGTAGGCGGCATAATGCGATTTATTATAAAATCGGGCAACATCAGAGAGAAAGACTCTAGATTACAACAAGTGGTAAAACAGCCAAAACATGGCCACCTACAAGTCTGCAGCTGCTAGATGCATTACAGACAGACAGACAGAAGGAGAGAGGGAGAGAGAGAGTGAGAGAGGGGCGAAGGGGAGACACACAAATTGAAATAACTGGATCAATTTATTAAGCCAATTTGCATTGGTCAGCGAAAAGTTGTTCACGTTTTGGTAATTGAATGCCGACAATAATGTTGTTGCTGCTTACAACTTGCAACTTACAAACGTGCAACCTGCTACGTGCTACGTGCAGCATAAAGCGTGTTTTGTGGATACTCATGCAAATTATGTGATTAATTTGCATGTCAATTGTAGCCAAAAAATAAAAAAAAAAAATTAGAAGTAGTCGCTAAAATGTCAAATTAATTAAATAATGAAACCGTTCGACAACTTGATGCAAGATACTTATCGCTTATCTTGCATAGGGAAAATATTACTACGGTTTATTTTTTTTTTTCTCTTTTTTTTGGCATGCGACTAAAATGTATGAGTTATGACTCATTACTCAATATACAGCGAAAAATTTCATTTGCTGCACTGGCGCCTGGTATTTCCTCATTTATATACAAGTATAAGACGCACACATATATATAGATAAATGTATATATATGTATGCTCACCTATGCATTGAAATACTCTATCATAAATTTCATATCTGGACAGCAAGTGCAATCGTCATTATCGTTGCCACATATTGCCACACAGTCACATACATACATATAACTTGCGACTACATTGTAGATGAAAGTGTGTCAATCGACGATGTCGATCGCTTTTCACTAAAATGTATGGCTGGCTCCCTGCTAAGTAGTGCTCGGGATTATAAATTAATTGCACTCTAATTGGCAATCGCATGCACTATCGTAAATCTACAAGTAAAAGAAACCAAGTATCGAGCACAATGAGCATTCAGTACACAATATATTCTATGTGTTATCGATAAGAAGTTCTAGTGGCAGAGTTTAGCACCATTTAAGTTAACTTTGATATCGATTGAAAACAGAAACTAGACCAAATGTTCAAATCAAAGAAATTGTTTATTGTAAATGTTGCTTTGTATGTCAACTTATAGAGGCGATCACTGATCACCGCAGCATAGATGCAACCAAAGAGTGCATAATAATTGTTTATGCAAAGATCAAAAAGTTTTCAATTCTTTAGATTCAATTCTAATGACAAGTTATAGAGAACTTTTCAAAATATTAGCTCTAAACATTATCAACACTGAAACTTCTCTCACATATCTCTAAATATATGTTCAGAATTAAGCTACGATTTTTACTGCAAACTTAATTCTAACTTTAACAAAAATGAAACATAAAATTGTCAAGCATAATTTATACTATGAATTTCATAGTCAAACTCTATAATAAAGTTCCATTGCAGACATGTGCAAAAAACTATGATTATTACAAGTTACGTATACGCCATGTAAGCCAGTCAACCTTCAAATTGGCTTAAATATATTAGCAAATATAACGAAAGAGTGAGACAGAGAGAGAGAGAGAGAGAGAGACTTATTTATTTGTGTTGTTAATTACATTCTTAATGTTTATACAATAAATTTTCAAATTCGATTTGTTGCTGTTGTTGTTATTATTGTTGTTGTATTAGTTTTTGGTTATGTTCAGTTTCTGTGTCAATGTTGTTGCCACTGGGCAGAGATCGACTGATTTTTTTTCTGATTTGGCTGCTGGTTTTGTGGACCGGGTGAAAATGAATTGCTCGTAAAAATGCTTGTAAAACAACGACAATAACAACAGCAGCAACAGCAACAGTAACAACAGCAACAACGGGAGCTGCCAGCAGCAGCATGGCAGCAAAACTGCGTGCAAAATATCATTAATCATGGTAATTTATATAGCCAGGCCAACTTCATAAATATTACGATTCAACCTGGTACGCTTACAAATTTTAACGAACTTTACGCATAATTTAACATTCTTGTCAATGTTTTATTTTTGTTTTTCTTTATATACATTTTTATCTTCTTTTTTTTTTATTTATTTTTTGGTTTTTTTTTTTTTTTTGTTATTTTTGATTTTTTATTCACATTAAAAGCGCCACTGGGCCATAAAAGTAGAAGTCGAAAAGCCACAAATTGTGGGTGACAGACAAAGCAACTGAGACTGAGAAACTGATACACTAAGACACTCTGCGAGACTGTAAGACATGTGTACAATGTGCTGGCTCTAACCCAGTCGTTAAATGGCCTAGACCTTTTACATAATCGAAAGCAAACATTTGAGCAATTTCTAAGCGTACAGTTCATTGCCACCAAAAAAGAAACTATTAATAGATCTCAGCCGGAAAACTTTTGCAGAGATGACGACGACAGCGACAGCAACAGCAACAGCAACAGCAACAGCGACGTAGCTGATGAAGCTGACGACGACGCGAACGCCAACTATAAATCCATTTGACATATTGCGTTGTCCGCAACAGTTCAGTTCAGTTTTGCCTATATGGCAACTACATAATCTTATCTAAAACAAAACACTTTCCCGCTCTTGTATCCATGTTATCCGCACGCCGCATAAATCTTCAAGCATATATACACGATACACGGCACACGGCACATGGTAAACGGTATTCGGTATGCGGTACTGTGATGAGAGTCTGTCGACTCGGCTGCTGCTGCTGCTGCTGCGGCTGCTGACAATGCCTCGTCAAGTGATGCAGCGTAAGTTTCAGTTTCAACAGCACAGACTTTCTCAGCGTATGTCTCTCTGTCACTCTCTCGCTGTCGCTGTCGCTGTCGCCGTCACTGTCTCAGTCACCTCAGCAGCCACCCACGTAAAAACAGAAGATCATCATAGACTATTCCGAAAGTATCTTCAAAAGATTTTCAACTATCCTGCATGCATTGAAAATGTTTCACTGCGGGTATGCTGAGTATATATACAAATATTCAAATATATATACATATGTATATATATATATTCTTGAATAGTATTGCCTTAATTTGATTTTATGCTAGCCATGAACTTGAGCATATAGTCAAAACTGTTGCAGTTTATTCCATAGTTGATTCCCTGTCTAGGGTATATCACAGTCTAGCACTATAAATTTAATATAATTTCCTCAAATCTTGCAGTGTTTAGCTACAACATGTATATAGCATAGGTATATATACAACATATATACATACATATAAATATATAAATATATATTTATATATATATATAGATAGATATGTATCTTGTGCTACGTCATAAGTTGAGAAAATTGATGTAAAAATTAATTTATTATATGATGTGCTGAAAATGATATATATTTTGGACATGCTACGATGAATTCTTGCGTTTTATTGTGTTGAAATTCTTTAACCGAAATGATTACAATATTAATCATGATTATGATCATTGCTTGAGGCTGTTAAGGGAAGTGGGCGGGGTAAGATTTATGCAGTTTATGCAATAACAAAATAAAATTTTTATTTTCATATCTTTTTTTTGAAGTTTAGTCGAATTCTTCTCTCGCTTTTTTTTTATGCGTGATAGTTCTTTCAATTGTTTAGCTATGTTTATGATTGGAGTCGTAAATATAAATTCATAATCGATTGAGAACAAAGCAGATTTGTTGTCTGTCTACAAAACTAAAAGAAATCTCTTTGATTTTTTATTTTTTTTTTGTGTTTTTTTTATGAAAAATTAAAGAAAATATGTTTAGTATCTGCTAAAAGCAATTAACACACAAGCCAATGACGAATGACAGTGAAAGTAACATAACTAAAATGAACTAAAGACAAGTCACAGAGTCCAAGTCCAAGTCTGAGTCTGAGTCCAAGTACAAGTCAGAGTCAGTGTAAGCTTCTTCATACAGAGATATTGCAAGTTGAATCGATGCAAGTAGCAGGCAACTTCATCAACGCGCTGAAGACGTGCCGTAAATTAAGTTATCAAAAAAAATCTGTCGGAAGCTTTTAGCATCTACTGGCCAAAATGAAAACGTGCCTGCAAGACGACAACAAGAGCAAGAGTGCGAGAGGGAAAGAGAGAGATAGAGAGAGAAAGAGAGAGAGAGAGAGCGAAAGAGATCGAGAGACTTCAGTCAACTTCACACCTTGCAGCAACCACGCACTAAATCAGTCGCATAATTGCCCCATGGCTGAGACGGTACTGAAAAGACATACTACAGTCAAGTCCAGTCTACAGTCTACACTCTCAACTCTACACACTCCAGTCTTCATTTCACAGTCTCTTCAGTATGTAGTCGGGCCGTCAAGTATGCGTAGTCCCATATATCATAATGAAAATATGTACGCCCCAATGTACAAAAGGGTCATATGAATGTACATATAAGCAGACGATCCGGATCTCTTGACAGAGCAGACACCGTTAGCTGCTGTATGAACAATTTACAATTTACAATGGCAACTACAACTGCAACTGCAACTACATACACTTGGAGGTCAACTACTTTTGATGAACTTGCGGAAAATTTTGACAATTTGTCAGTTTTCGTTTCTTTTATATTGTTAGACTTTCTCAGCAAGACAAATTTCCAAGAGTCATTTTTAATAAAAAATTACAATTCTTTCTAATCTTTCCAACACTGCTAAAAAAAAAAAAAAAAGAAAATTAGATTTTTAGGATAATCACTTTAATGGTCTCTAAACAGAAGTTAAATTGTGATTTCTTCTGGCCCATATAAAACTAAAGACGAGAACAACTCAAGCGTGTCTGTGTGTTTATGTATGTATGTGTGTATGTATGTGGGAGCAATTTAGAGAGATTGAGCAATGGGCCACTTACCCCACTTCTTGACGCTGCCATAAAAATCATTTTAGGCGCCTTATAAAAAGACTTTTGTGTTTTTTTTTTTTCTTTTTCATTCGAATTTCTTTGGGCTAAATCTTATCGCACCTGGTTCGCATTATCGCGTGATTCAGTCGAATGAAATCAAATTAACACCTGAGCTGCGGGCAACAAAAGAAATAAGTCAATTTCAAATTTATGCAAGACAAAATATGTATCTGAATAATACGACCAACAAAAAAAAAAAAACGGTACTCGTAACTCGTATAGTATATACATATCTCTCGTAGGCATCAGTCGCAGTCACAGTCGCGCTGATGTCTCAATGTCGATGCGTTCGCGCGATAAAAATCGCGCGCAAAAAGCTAAACGAGAAACATGTTTTTTTTTTATTTTGTTGTTGTTGTTTTTCATTTTCTTTGTTATCAACTTTTGCAAATTGCCGACAACAAAAAGTCTCGTAAGTAAGTAAAGTTTTGGACTGAATGAAAATTAACTTGTAAATTAATTTTGTTTTTTTTTTGTTTTTGTTTTTAATATGATTATTTTGGCCAGGTTATGCAAATGATGGTCCCTCACGCTGGCTGAGTCATAAGGTAGCGGGCAGCTAATCAGGTCGCTTAGTTCATTAAAGCAAGATTTATGCCACAGCACACATACACACACATTCACACACACACACGCACACTCGCGCGCATAGTCTAAAAAATGTATATGGCAAATAATACAATAGATTCTTCTCCTGGGCGCCCTCAACAAGCAAAAGAGCAAGACGTAGAAGCAGCAGCCGAAGTAGCATAAGCAAAAGATTCTTCAAGCAGATTGCCAAATCAAGTGTCTGACTTAATGATGCTCAACATTAACAGCTCTCGACTACAAATATTTTTGTTCAAAAATTTTTTTTCTCTTCTCCTTTTTATACATATAACATATATATACGTATAGGTATACGTAGTTTTCGTAGTTTTCATTTTTTCTTTCTCTAGTTTGTTTTATTTTCTTGGCAGCATCAACTATACAAAAACTTGGAGCATTTTGAGGCAGCATCGCGTATTTTTTTATGAGAACTTTCAACTTGTGGGCTACACAACGTGAGTGGGCGTGTGTGATCTATATGTGCGAGATCTACATATATATATATATGTATATATATATATATAAATATATCTGCCTGATATTTCAAATATTACGTATTACGATGCTGGGGGAATGCGCATTAGTTTATTTGCTTGTTTATGCCTTTCAAATCAGCAGCAGAAAAAAAAAAAGAAAACAACCGAACTCGCAACAAAAAAAAAAAAAAACTAAACAAGCAAGGAAAGGGAACGATTTATAAAACAAAGAAAGGAAATGGACACAAAAATGACAACGGGGTGTCAGCTTTTGAAGTGCATAAGGTCAAAGTTACAATTTTGAAACTAATATAGATTTTCTATTTAAAAAAATTTCTTCTTAGTCATTCGAAAATATTTTTAAAACTGTTACTTATGTTTTCCAATAATTTCATAATTCTGACAACTTAAAAATTTAAAAAAAAAAAAAAATATATTAGAGAAAATTTCACAATATTTTTGCAATGATTTCTTAATTTTTATTCTTTACTTTGAATTTCATTGATTCCATGATAAGTCATGATCATGATATTTTTTCTGAGAATTATATTTTAAAACTATGCTGCAACTTTTAAAATCTATTAATTTAGTAATTTATATTATATGTTTTTCTTTTTCATTCTGAATGCGAATTGGATATATAATATGATATATCTATATATATTTTATTTGCTATATTTGCGTTATTTCTTATATCAATTATTAATTGAAAATATTAATTGAATTATTTAAATATATTTAGTACTCACTGTGTTCACTTTGTTCATTCTGTGTGCCGATTACTGTACCATCTGGCAGCAATTGTAAAAAATGATTCTTGATATATAATTGTATTTTACGCGATGGCCCCGCCAAATGCGACATGGTAGAGCGTTCGTTGCGATCCAAATTGTTGTTGTTGTTGTTGTAGCTGTTATTGCTGTTGTTGATGCTGTTGATGTTGTTGATGAAGGGTTGGTTGTTGCTATTGCTACTGCTATTTATGTGTAGATTATTATTTCTAGAGTTATTCAGTCTTTTCGATTTCGAACCAATGAAATTGCTGTTACTGTTGCTGCTACCAGCAGCGGCAGCAGCATCGCTCAATTGTTGCTCCTGATGTTGTCTGTAATGATGTTGATGTTGATGATGATGATGTTGTTGCTGTTGATGTCGTATGCTGCGCTCGGTGCGTGAAAGTATTGCTAAATGTTCACGAGGCGCCGCTGAGAAGACAAAGCCAAAAAGATTTGACTGCTGATTCTTATCATCATCATTATCAGCAATTGTTGCTGCTGCCGTTGTTATGCTACTGCTGCTGCTGGGATTCGGTATTCTTGTGCTTGCTGATGTTGTTGTTGTATCTATTGTTGTTGTTCTTGTTGTTGTAGTTGTTGCTATGGCAGTTGGTTGAATTGTTGTGGTGTTAAATTCAGCACTAATACTTTGATTTTGATTTAAACTATATTCTGCACGCCTACGACTATGATCACTTTGTATAGAAATATTACTAGAATTTAGATAATTGTAAGTGTCACTATAATTGTTGCCATTACTGTTACTGTCACTATTCATGTTATTATAAGTGTTATTATTGCTTTTAATGTTACTGTTACTGTTATTGTTACTATTAATATAATTATTAATGTTACTGTTACTGTTACTGTTATTGTTACTGTAAATGTTATTTGTATTGATATTTATATTTATATTGCTTATATTAATATTTGTTTGTGCATTATTGTTTGTCAATTGGTTCGACATCGTCGTTAGCGCTGGCATGGCAAACACCAGACCCTTCCAGGCTATATTAAAAAATAGGAGGGCGCCCAGCAGCGCCAGGGCCCTCCAATCCAAACGCTGGTTTATTCGCATGAAAGATTACAACGTCAGTTTTACAAGAGTTCAACGTGTTGTTGCTGTTTTTCACTGTTGCTGTTGCAATTGTTGCTTGTAGATGTTGTTTTTCACGTTATTGTTGTTATTGTTGTTGTTGTTGCTTATAAATTGCAGTTTGTTATGCGTTGTTTTTTTTCTGTTTTTTTTTTTTTTTTTTGGGTACTTCCCCCTCACTTGTCAGTTGTTGCTGTAACTGTTGCTGTTGCTGGGCGTTTAGCACGCCCTTAAATATCGTTGAAACATAAAAAAATCTCTTTACTTTCGTTTCGTTTTCAGTTTTGTTGTTTGTTTTTTTTTTTTTTGCTTTTGCTGTTTTTATTTTTATATTTTTTTATGAGTCTCTGATTCCAGTATAAAGTTGCCGGAAATTAGGTTATCATATCGTAGACTTGTTCAACACTTTTCAATTTCAAATGTTGATCATGTTGTTGTTCTTGTTGTTGCGGATCTTCATCTTCGTCTTCCCCGCTGATAATGCATTTTATCAATAACTTCAATGATTTCTTTGTCATGTTCAGAGCAGTTAAAACTTTAAGGTCTACAACCCTGAGAAATCGAACAACTCAACGATTTTTGTTTTTTGTGGTTTCTGTTTCTATTACTCTTGTTGTAGCTGCAATAGTTGCTGTTGTTGATGTTTTGCTTGTTGTTATTACTTCAGTTTGTGGTTGCAACGCTGTTGCCAACATGTTGCACTTTCAAAACTGCAATAAAGAAAGAAAAGTTAAGGTTAACTTTAGGTTAAAACAAGTTCAAAAATGCTGTACAAAAAATTGCCTGAATGATTATTAAGTTTAAAATAACAATTAAGACGAATTATAGTAGAAAATGTATATAAATATATTTGAATTTTTTTATATTTAATAGTTTTTATAATTTTTATGTAAATTATTTTGTAAAAATTATATTTATTTGTTTAATTTATTTTTATGTATATTTTTATATTATATTTATTTTATTTTTACAAACTAATTTAATAAAAAAAGCATTAAAAATATTAAATAATTTTAAAAAAAAAAACAAAATAAAATAAAAATATTTTCTAAAATTATATATTTTATATTTTATAATATATAATTAATAAGAAAATATAAATATTTTTCGACAATATTATTATGTTCAATATTAAATAATTGAAAATAAGTACAATTATAAAATGTTCTAATGTTAATTATAATAACAATAACATAATGTTAAAATAATAATAAAAATTGTATGAAATGTCAATAGAATTATGCAAATAAATTAAATTTCAAAAATACATGTAGTACGGCAAAAAGGCAATGAAAATATTGATTTGTAATTCATAAATAAGAGATTATTTTTTTTTTATTTTTAATAGAGTCGTTTCCGATTTTAATAAGTTTTTATGCAAGCGCTAAGCTCCTGTTCAACCGGTTGTCTTTTACTCTCCCACAACTTCATTGCCTCTCGCTCTCTCTCTCTCTCTCTCTCTCTCTCTCTCTCTCTCTCTCTCTCTTTATATATGTCAATTTCATTGCTGTCTATTATATGATATATATTTTTCTCACTTTGAAAACAGTTTTAATATTATCGGAGCGCTTTTAATACGCAGAAGTTATTGCATACTCGAATTGGCTTTGAAAATTCCATACGCCAACATTTGAGATTATCCAAATTGTAGATAAATTCTTCAGTCTGAGCACCTTTATGCGCAATTTTGACATTTAATTACTGTATGTCTATGTGTGTGTGTGTGTATCTGTGTGTGCATCTATATTAAGCGTACGGCAACGGCGGCGGCAAAGTGGCACAGTTTATTTTTGGCAGCGTCTATCAGCGGCAATACGGACTCAGATACTTATTTCCGAGTAGATCCGAGATACAATTGTATCTATAGGCGCGTCAAGTGTTCAAAGTGGTTACATAAAAAAAAACTACGTACAAGTAAATCAATGTACAAACACACACACACACACACACACACACACACATACTCACACACACACACAAATTTACAAACAACTATCACAGTTATGCAAAAAACTCGGTGAAAACATCGAAACATCGAAAATGACTTTCCCTCCGCCCATTTGGGAGTGTGCACAAATTGGCCAACTAAGCGCACAACAACAACAGCAGCAGTAGCAGCAGCACACGTAGAGTATGTGAGTGACAGAGAGAGAGAGGAAGAAAAGTAAAAAAAAAAAGAAAGACATTGCAAAACGTAGCCAAGCAAGGGAAAAACTAAAGATGTTGGCGACGACTGGCAAATTGTTTAAAAATAAATGTGGCAACAAAAACAATTCGCGCATAAAACTGTGTCGAATTTGAAAATAATCACGCACTAACTGCAGCAGCAGCATCAGTGGCAGCAACAGTGGCATCAACAGTGGCAGCAGCGATGCAAGCAGCAGCAGCAGCAACAAATCTATCTATGTGATGGATTCACCGATCAGGAAGTGGCGCAGGGCGTGCAACGGGGCGGCTGAGTGACGTTTTTCGCGTTGCACTTAGGCTGACTTTTTGGCACGTGTTCAGCAGAATGAAGCCTACGCAGTAGCAACAGCACAGCAGCCGCAGCAACAGCAGTAGCAATTGCAGCAGCAATAGCAGCAGACAACAGCAGCAGCATTTTTTATGCAACATTTAAGTGCTCCCCGTTTTAATTACAATAAACAACAACAATTCAATTCGCTGCTCAACAACAACTTAAATAAAATAACACACAACTCATAAGTTTTGCACCGTATGCAATCTAAATCTAAATGTCCATCTGTACGTATGTTCGTCTGTTTTGTTGTGGGCCAAATTTCAGCATCAAAATGTTAATTGCTTTCTGCGGCAACGTCGCATTGCAGATAATCAGCACATACACAAGCATACAAAGAAACATATATATGTATATATATATATATATATATATATATACATTCGTACAGACCGACAACCTCTGTCATACACCTTCACATACAGAACGAGTCAAACATACTTTCCCCTCTCCCGCAACAGTTATGCAACAACGAAAATTTCAATTTGTCACCTTGCCACGCGCGCTTTTTAAAACGCCCATAAAACGAAAACAGTTACGAGCACTAAAAATGAGAAGAAAAAAAATCAGACTTCGCATGCCAAAGCCAGGGCTGAAGTAATACAAATTCTTAAAATGAAATTCGTCTTAAAATCAAATTTTATTTGTAAATTAACATTTTACTATCAAATGCGAAATAAACCCAGAGCTGTATAAAACACAATCTTATCGTTAACATTATACTGTTATCAGCTTCTGTTAATTTCATCTCAATGTGAAATTAATTTACCAAATTGATCGCATTGCCAAATAAAGTTAAATTCAATAAATAATCGTTGCCAAACTTGAAAAGCTGAGAACAAATTCAACTTTGATTTACAATGTTGAGCTTGGATATAAAAATGCGTATGAGCAATGAATTTATACATATATATATATATATACTATATATACATGTATGTATATACATAACCCTTTGGCATTGCCAAGTCTCCTCTTGACTTTTTATGCCTTTCACCCGGAACAGCTGCCAAAAGAAGCAGAAGATGTAGAAGAAGAAAAGAAGGAAGAATGTGTGCCAAGCCAAAGTAAACGATTCATTCTTGTTATGCTTCTTCCTCCTCCTCCTCCTGTTGTTGTTGTTGTTGTTGATTCTGATGCGGCAGTTGGTAGAATTTATGTTAAATTCTGTAAGGGCATCAAAAGCCCCGACCGCAACGGCCACAACAACAGCAACAACATAAAAAAAAAATCAACAAAAAAAAAAGAAAGAAAAGAAAGAACCAAAAAAAGAGCCCAAAATGAAAACTATTTAGGGACAAGCGCAGCGACACATGTGCCAAGTTATAAAAATAACAAAAAAAAAAAAAAAAAAAAATAGCTAAATATGTAGATTGTATATAAAATAACACCTAGACGTTTGCAGCAGCAGCAGCAGACAACAAACAACAACAACTACAGCAACGGCAACATTAAAAAAAAACACATAGCAACAACAAGAACAACAACAACAACAAAATGAAATGTATCTTTTAATGATACAACATATCCGTCTGTCATTCATAATGCACAACAATAAGTTCAGAGGCGCATAATCGACAAATTATGAAGAGCATAAAATATTGATATGAAACATCTTTCTTAAATGTTACAACTTCCCCGCAATTCTCTCATTTCCCTTGATAATTATATCATCTGATATTGATACGTTGGAAACTGCAGAGAAACTGTTAACTGTTGCCAACTTGTGCGGCACAAACATAATAACAGTTATTGTTGCAGCTAGTAAATTACCAATACGTTAGTGACCCAACCTCCCCAAAATAACAAAAATAATAATAACAACAACAACAACAACAACAACAGCAACAATAATAAGAGTAAGCTTCTAGCCAGAGTTGCTTAACTTGGGCCAACATGTAAAACTTGTAAAAGCGAAAGTTTTACATTATTTTTTGAAGCTTATCACCTGCGACTCGCCGACTTCAACAGAATGATATATACACGACATTCATACTACTGTGTGAGCATAAAGCCAATCTTATCGCATTTATTGCTCAGTTAAAATAAAGAAAAGAAAACAAAATGTAACACTCCTCGCTCTCGTTCCCATAACCCAAAAAAAAAAAAAAAAATAGAAAATAAATTATGTTTATAAATCTAAAATAAAAGTTCTTAGTGCAAACTTATAGCGGCAGCTTTCATCAATTTAATGCCCATATAAAGCAAATGATTTAAATTAGAAACATGATTAAAGTTTCGTTGAGTTATAGTGAAAAGTATGTTTAGCAAATGTCTTTGATTTCGCACATTAAATTGTTAATTTTTAATTTCTTATTAATTTATTTACATTTTTAATATTGAATATTCTGCTGTGGTGTAAAATGCCAATAGTTTCGTTGAAATATTTCCGCGATATTATCAACATTTTTCTGTTTGCTAAATTAGCTTTTATTTATTTTCCTTATTTCGCAAAAGTTGCGCAGCATCTCATTTATCGTGTCGCTTGACAACAAGTTCAACTATTCATACAGCCAGCAAAGTGAACGACTAACAGTATATCCTGTAAAATAAGTAACATAAGTAGTTGAAATATGTGCAAAGCTCAGCTGTTAATATATAAGAATATAATTATATTTTCATTATATGTGAAACAAATTGATAAAAAATTGGAAAAGTTATTTTTGTAGCACATATCTAGTCGTGCATACTCTTAGATAACTGCAGTATAACTCCTTTCTATATTGAATCATTGAGACTGTACACTAAGCTGAATTTTTGCCAAACTGCCCTCAGACCTAGACCATTGAACTATACTATGTTTTTTTTTTCCCCCCCAACCCCCCTCCTTCCTTCCCACATAAAACATTATCATGCGTTTTGCTTTTGTAGCTAGAAATTTATGCGAATCAAATGGATTTGACATTTGTTTTGTTAAGTTTAGTTTCGCTGACAGAACGCATAGAGTATTTTCGGTTATTGAAGGCAGTTGTTTGTTTGTTTGTTTGTCTGTTTGTCTGTTTGTTGGGAAAGTATCGCTACGGATCGCTGAGATAAACTGGTCGGCAGTAAATCTGATCAAACAGCGCAACTTAATTAGTTCATGTCAGACGCTTGGCTACCCCTTCGCTTTAAGCTTTAGGCTTTAGGGCATCCATCGCATCGGACAGTTTGGCGCTTGAGCAATAACAATGAAAATCAACAGTAACAGCAACAATAACAACAACTTCCCATAGGAAGGGGGCTCGCTCTTGGACATTTATCACCTAAACAACATTTGAATTTTAAATGTTGTTCGTGTCGTTGTCGTTTGTTTTCAATGTGCTTTTTATATGCAAAGTATATATATATAATTTTATATATATATTATATTATATATATATATATATATATATATGCCCGTGGAGCGAGCTTAGAAAAATGTGAAATTAATTTAATATAGCTGCTATATAAATGTATACTATATATATTTATATTATGGCCTATTAATATAAATATGCGTTGATATTAGCATAAAAAACAATCGCCGCTAAAAACAATAATAAACTCATTTCCAGTTTTTTTTTTTTTTTTTGACTAAAATCTTTGAAAGTTACGGTTTTATATATTTTTTTTATTATTATTATTATAAATATTGTTGTTTTGTCTTAAATGCATTATCCATAGCTAGTAAAATGCGTATTAGCTATTGTCTTGCTTGTTTTGCAGCACATTAAATGTCACTAATATTATTTATTTGATATTTATTTGTTAATGAAATTGTCTTAACAAGTTTCACCTTATGTAAGCGTGATTTTAGTTTCTAAGAGTCTAATACATATATATTTATTTATATATTATTTTATATATATTTTTGTTTTATTTTTTTTTTAAATATATTTTTTTTTTCATAACAAAACCGCAAATTCAATTAGGTAATGCGAGCAGCAGGAACCACAGAAATCCTTTTTTTTTATGTGCAAATTATTCATATTTCTCATTTTGAAGCATGTTTATGCTTTTTGTGGTTACAGAGCAAAGAGCAACATAGTTTGTACTTGCTTTGTTTTGTTTTCTTTACACGTCTGCCCCTCAACATCCTTCTCCTAGCTGCTTATGCTACGCTTTCCTTATATAGACTACTGTGCAAGGCAATAAAAATAAATTGCCCAAACAAATCGCGCCAGCAGAAGCAAAAATAAAAAACAAAACAAACAAAATAAAAAACAAAAAAAAAAAAAATACTATGAAATTAACTAACAACAGTCATATTAATAGCGTGTTGCAAGTATTTGGGCCAATTGGTTTTTATTTAAATATAAATTTGTAGAGCAATTTTTAGCTAATTCAATGCCAAATATTTCACTCATGCTAACTTTTGCTTTGCAAACAATTCTTAAGTTTATTTTAAATAAAATGTAGAAATATTTTAGTTGTTGTGTGGAAAGCGAATGATTATCATAAATATTGCCACAAGTATCGCTACAAATGATTATTTTATTTATAAAGAGAAAAATAATTTATGTATTGCATTTACTATTTAGAAGTCACAAGATTAAATGGCAAATATAATTCTACATACAATGACACTCAGACACAGACACACACACATATACATTTATATATATATATTTGTATTTGTATATATATATTATATTTGTATATATGCATAGACATGCACATATTTTTATATATAAGCTAGGAGGAACTGTTGAGCTTGCCGTGTGATTGATGTGCGGCGGCATTTGCTGACAGCTTCAGCAGCATGGCAGAGCACAAGTGCCTATAGATAAATGTCTATTCGAATGCAAACAAAAGAAGAAGATATTAAAATGCATTTGGATATATGGATATATTGTCGCTGAAAATGCTGCCAAGAATATTATAGAGCATATATGTATATAGTGTTTATGTATGTGTATGTGTATGTGTATGTACAGAAGTATGTGTGTATTTAAGGAGATCTGTTTCTGTTCTATTTCATGGCAATTGTCGATTTCAATGGTACGTTGTCATTGCAAAGCAGAACACCAGCCACAACCACAGCCATAGGCAAAGCCTTTGACTCAGCCCCAATATGTAGCATATGACCCCGAGACTCTCACCCCGACCCCAAACATTGAAAAAACTCACGTGTTTACAAAACAATTAATTTTCTTTGGAAAACAACAAGAAAGGCAGCAAAATAAAATAAACTGAATAGAAAAATGAAAAAGATACCGAAACATAACTCAAACAAAAGGCCACAACCAAAAATGCACTAATCGATGTGCACTTCATTTGTATAGAAAGAAAAACAACTGCAATGGCAACGACAACAGCAACACAGCAACAGCAACAACAGCAACAACAGCAACAACAACGGCAAAGACAACGACAAGAGGCATAAGATACTTGAGCTCATACTACTATGAGTATTTAGAAAGCATCGGAAAAGTGAGAAAACAAGAGTAGAATAGAGAAAGGAAGACTCTGAAAGAGAGAGAGAGAGTGAGAGTGAGAGATAGATACAGAGAGAGAGAGAGAGAGAGAGAGGGTTTGCCAGACACTGTTCAAGTGCGAGCGAGACAGAGATAGAGAGTTGCAGCGGGCTTTTGTGTAATCGATTTGAACCGGAAGCAATCAGGCAGGCGACGCCGTTGATGCTGATGTTGTTGCAACCGTTGCCACCGTTGCTACCATTGCCATCGTTCCGACCGTTGCCGCCACAATCCTCTCAAGATTCAACTATTTTAAATATTTAGTGCACGAGACAAGCGAGGGCAAAGCCAAGTGAGTAGCACAACGCATCACATGCAATGCCCGATGCTCTAACAACAAAGGCAAATATCGCATCTTGGGTTCATATATTGACAAGTGTCCGTGTAACTGAACGATAAATTTCCACTGGCGCGTGCATTTTCAAACTTCAAAATAATTATAAAAAATAAAAAATAATAAAAATAAAATAAATGAATAATAACTTAATTTCAACAGTGGCAAATGTTTACATATATTTTCTAATTATGCTATAAAATACACTCCCGCACATTTTTCTCGTGCATTTATTATAGTCCAATTAAAAGTCACGCACTTAATGTGCAAAAATTTAAATACAATTTTAGCAAATAAAAAAACAAAACAAAAAAAATGGCTGCAAAAAATCAAAGACAACACGACGTATTAGTAATGTGAAAAAAGTCTGCAACAACAGCAATAATTACGTCTAGGATATTTTTAAAATGCGTCAAACAACCCAAAGACAAAAAACGCGACGAAATGCTCGACACTTTTCAAAGATTTTTTTTTTTCTGTTGTATTTTTCGGGTTTGTTTTTTTTTCGATGTTTTTCGATGTTTGCTTCTTTTTTTTTTTTGGGTACAAAGTGAACCTAAAGTTGTTAAACTGTCTATCTCTCTCACTCTCTCTGTCTTCCACTCTCCCTCTCTGCCTGTGTGATAGTATTTGTGTGGCATATGTGTGCCGCACATTATGTGGTCTAGTGTTCACGCTTCGTTAATAAAAATAACAAAAAAAAAACAAAAAAAAAAAAAAGAAGAATATATTGCATTTTTGTTTTTGCAACGTTTTGTGGCAGTTTGTTTTACTTATTTTATTTTATTTGCTGTTTTTCCCCTCCTCTCCCATCACATGGACACGACAATTTTTGCGCCACTTTCTGCTAAGTACTTTAGACTATTTACGCATGGCCATAAAACTTTTGCGTGCGATAAGAATTATCTTACAAAGTTTTTTCCTCTATTATTTAACCCCACTATCCGCTATATATTTGTTCGATCGTATAACAATTTATATATTTGGAACTGGACGTTGCCAGTTTTTTTGTTTTTGCATACAACTTCAAGCCAATCAATCAGGCGTAAAAAGCGTACACGAAATAGAAAAAAATATTGCACAACATAAAAAAAAAAAAAACACACCAACAACATAAATTAAGCTTAAGTCCCAAACCGAAGTTTATATACTCTAAATTTTTATTTTACAGCTAAATATATTTATTTCACTTGAAGAATGACAAAAGTTTTTCTAGTACATAGCTACGCTGTCACGCCCCCTTTTCAAACGTTACACATTGCATGATATAAATACATATATTGCTTTCTAAGAGTATTCAAAAAATTTACGTATAAAAAAAAACAAATTTATTTTGATAATCGAGCAAATGAAAAACGAAATATACGTCGTCTCTGGGGTCCAATGAATGCTTTACTACCAAATGGAATTCGGATTATTTAATGGCCATATTAAAAATAAAGTCAAATACAATTTATATTAAATACATTTTTATTTAGTTGTTCTACTAAAAAAAAAAAAAAAAAAATACAAAACAGCAGCAACAATAACAATAATAATTTACAACTTAATTTTTATTATCTTGGCCTTTTGCCTTCAATGTTTGCATTGACGTAACACGCCATAGGAATGTTCGTTGCTGCATAGATAGAAAAAAAAATGAGCTATAGAAATTGCACAATTTAACTAAAGTTAGTTCAAGATTATGTTGATTTCTTAAAAGTCAAAGAACTAAATAAAAAATAAAATTGAATTGTACGATTAAAGGTTTATCTTTAACTAATATCTGAACTGTGATCTATTCTATATAGTAGCGCAGCGCGTCATGTGATTAGCAGTTGTTGAACTCAAGACACACACACACACACAAACACACAATCAGAATCAGAATCACTTACACATATGTATTATTATATTCACACACACATTTGCAGTAAGTTAACTTGACGTAACAATAATGAAAATTCGCATGCGTTCATAGATACTCACAAATACTTAGAACATTTCCTATTACGCTAAGCTTAGATAACAAGCCGCACAGCCTGTTAAATAACAGCAGCCGGCATTCTTTATTTTATAGAGCGACGAAGACAAAGCAGAAACGAAAAAAAAGAGCAGAAAGGTTTGCAAAAAAAAAAATAATAAAAAAAAGAAAAAGAACAGTATTGAAAGAGAAAACCAAATGAGATTAGGAAATTTGCTTGCGTCGTATGCCTACTAAAAGATACATATGCCGGCACAGACTCGCATACAGATACATTTCGCTTCGACGGGATGCTTTTTGCAAAAACATAAAATATGTATATATATTAAAAAAAAAAAAAAAAACAAAAAAAAACTATAAATATGCGAATCAGCAGAGCTAAAAAACTCATGTTAAATTTATATTAAATTTTAATAAATTTTACTTTTAACGATTTGCAAAAAAAAAAATTTTTTTTTTTTATTTGCCTAAAATTTTTGTTTCTTTTCAACTTTTTGTTAAACTGTGGAAAAATACACGTGTTGCAAAAAATGACAAAAAATACGCAAAACTAACAAATTTTTAAGTAATTAGTGACAATTGCAAATGAGAATTGAGAACAACGATTAAGATACGTTTTATCTGTTTATCTGTTTTCGTTTTCGTTGTTTTTCTCTGCGAAGTGTTGAAATCTAATCAAATAGAAATTAGTTTATTGTAATTAACGCAAAGCTAATTGAATACACATACAAACATATGCATACATATATACAAATACATATACATATGTGTGTGGTATATATTCATGCGTATATGCAAATCTATATACATATATAAAATATACAAAGATACCTTTGGCGATGTATATCTATCTAATCTATATTTTGTTTATTTAGCGAGAGTTTTCAATGAAAAAGCCAATGACATTTCTGATGTTTGTTGGCTCAAGTTTGATGAAATATTATTTATGAGCGCAATTATATTGCGGAAGATTATATTTGTATTTTTGGCAAATATTTTTTTTAAATATATTTTTTTTTTTTATTTATTATTTAAAATAAGCCAAGAAAATATGTTTTTGCTTTCGACAAACATTTGTATACACTTATTTTTCTCGGCTGTCTGCCAAATTTTAAAGCATTTCAATTTGTTTCAAATGCCAAGAGAGAGAAACAGAGAAAAAAAAGAAACATTTGCATTGCGGTTATAAAACTTAATCCAAGCAATATTATTTTAAACCATTTTTGATCTCTTTTCTCCACTAATTATGACAATTAAATGTTGCTGAAAGTCATTAAAAATTCTTAAAATATGTTGATATTAATTTTTCAAATAATTGCGAAAAATTATTTTCCAAAATTATGTAATTACTTTTTTACGCACCTTTTTCATTAAATATTCTCACATATATATTCTTTTATTTGTTATTATTTTTTTTTATTATTAAGTTGCACCTTAAAAAATATACACAAATATATTGCAGCAACAATTCGAAAACTTTCAATAAATTCACTTGAACACACAAAACACTTTATTAATTATTATCGCTTCTTTTTTTTTGCAAATATTTTTTTGTCGTTGTATTTAAATTTGTATATTTTGAAGCTCAGCTTTACGCGATAATTATTATGATTATTTTTTTGAATTAATAAAATTAAAAGAATGTTGTAAAAATCTTTTGGCCGGCCAAATAGCACTATTTCCGATGTGGTCGAACATCCTCATCAAGTTGAATTGTGAGTTGCGAAATTTGGTTTTCGAAATGCGTTCAACACGTTTTTGTAGACTTTCAAAATTTAACGATTTTTTTTATATGTTTTGCACAAGGTTTTCGTAAAATTGTGAACTGTGTTTGTGCTAAATAACGAATAACGAATATTATAAAACAAGAATCTAAACCGGCAAAAATGAATGCTTCTTTTTAGGGATTCACTGTCTAAATCATTCTTGTGCCCACAATTTGAAATCGATTTTGATTTTATTTTCCCAAACTGAACTGAACTGAATTAGAAAACCAGAACAACAATTTCAAAATAACACGATCACCACGACGTCCTCTGTTTGTTAAACATTACGATCTACTTTTGAAAAAAAAAAGTAAAAACAGTTCGATATCGAAAAGAAATGCTTTGCGACGTTTTACTTTGTATCTCTACAGCGGACTCTCCCGCTTCGCGTGTGTCTTGTCAAATCGTTCGCCAGCGAGTGACTAAAATAAAATTTCATTCAAACGTACGCGTAGTACGGCACAAACACTTCGTGGCTTTTAAATCGTCTACGCTCCGCTGTTCGTATTGATGTTCGTGTCTTTGACTTACTTCGTACCCTGTTCGTACGAAGTGTTCTTCTTCATGTTACCGTTGTTGTTGTTGCTGTTACTTTTGGTTCTATTGTTGTTGTTATGTTAAAGTGGTTGACTGGGATTCCTCTATGCGTTCAAAGGGTGTCTAGAAGGTTTAGTTTCCAGATTTATTGTGACGTATTTTGGATTTCCTCTATTTACCTAATTTTAACACTTATACAAATACTAAGTTGATAATCAACAGATCTCTCGGGGTGAATTACCTTTTTCTGAAAAAAAAAATTGAAATTTACTTATTCAATGAATAATAGAAATTTTTGTAGCATATTTTCTAAATTCTCGAAATGTTATCAAGGTTCTTAGAATTTTGTTTTATCGCTATTATGTATTATATATTTTATTAATTGCATTTTTTGTTACTTACTTACTTTAAAATTATATTTTTTATATTTTAAATTGCTGACTGATTAATATATATTTCATTTTGGAAATGAACATATAATGAACATTCATGTGGAATGAGAATTTTTACGTACATATGCATATAGCTCAAATTGAATATGAAATTTATATCAACTGATATTTTAATTACATTCAATCAATATCAATTCAAATATAAAATTTTAAGAATAAATTAAAACTTGACTTTTAAGATTTAAATCGATGTTTGATATATTTGAATTTATATATTTTGAAGTATTTTAAGTCAAAATATAATTGATGGATTAAGACAATAACAAGATTTGATTATGATACGAAGAAATATTTAAGAATTTGTTTAAAGTATTTTTCATTAAATAATTTACATAAAAATAATCTTAATATATTTTTTATTAATTTAAAATTAAATGGTTTAAATGAAAAAATTTTTAAATGTTAAGATAATACATTTTTTATTCAATATATTCAATAATTTTTAAATTATAAATTATATCCTACTATATGAATTAAATTGAACGATATTTTAAAATCGAAAAAAACCTTTATAAAGAGTTCACTTACTATTTAATTATTTATCTTAGAATCTACAATAATAAAATAGTAAAAGTTAATTAAAAACTAAAATATAATATTTATTATAATTATATTAACTATGAATTATTTAAGATTTTAGTATTTTTATAAAAATAAATTGTTTTAGATCTAAAGAATCACAACAAATGCCACACGTAGACATTACACAATTTTTCTGTTTTTTGAAGCATATCCGTTACGTTACGTTTCGTTACGTTGCATTTACGTAGTGCGAACCAATCAGAGCGCGTTTTGCGCGCGTTTCTCTTGCGTTTTCAGCATTTGCATGGGAATTCGGGGGTTCGTTGGGGGTTTTCTGCTATTTGTAGCGTATTCTAACGATTCTGGCGTTTGTGCCTTTTGGCGCGTAGACACAAATTTTTTGTTTCTGATTTCACACAGGTGCACAAATACTAATTAACATTTGACCAAAGTGCATTGCGGATAACAAAAAAGCGGTAAATATGGCATGTGACTCATAACATGATTTAGGGATACATTATAGGAATGTCTAAATATATTTTCTATAGCGAAACTATAACAAAAACTGATATGAAAACGTGGGCGTCTCTTTTCGATTATGACGTTGCCCTATATAAATTTAACGATCACCAACCCTTTCACTCCTCCCCCATCATAACAAACCACACAATTAGTTCTTTGCCCATCTATTCAAAACTCAACGCTAAAAGATAAAAGATAAAAGCAATAAAATTTATTTTTGGCAAAAACAAATAAAAACTAATTATAAAATGTTGACCATATTTATATTTTTTGTTGTATATGATCAGCTTCAAATCGTCTTAATGCAATTTAAGTCTACATTCTTTAAATTATTTATGGGAAACCACACATAACTTTGATATCATAATAATAATAATAACAATAATAAAAGTATCTTATCTATTCTGATTTTCATGTGCGTTAGAAGCTTATAAAACATATCACATGGCCATAATGTTAAATGTTGTGTACATTGAACTGGGCAAATCAAATAGCAATGAATGTAGAAAAGTTATGTTATTTTTCGGTATAGACATTGTCTGTAGACGTCATAGTTGATAAGAACTATGCAGAAATTCATACAACTTAAGACGTCTATTCATTAATACAGATACAAATTAAGTTTTATTATTATTACTCTTGCTTAAAAGCAGGCGCAACCGATCTTATAAAACATATACTATATTATATAAATATATAGATTCAGATTAGTCAATTTTAAATTTAAATTTGTAACTTGCGTTTATTGACGACTTATAACTGTCAGCTGAATTTGATACAAATCCGGCAATATGAATAAATTATTTTCTTAGATATCTGTCGGAATAACCGATCAAAAAGTGACTCTTTGAAAGTATTTTAGCTTAACGTAATAGTAAGTATTACTAATTATTTCATTTAATTGTATGGTAATTGTCTAATATTTTAAAGAAAAAATTTTCTCCAAATAATATTTTTTTTAGCCCTTATTATTTCGCTCCATTTTAGATTAAATTTTCGAGTGTAACTTAATCTGTTTCTCTTACTTTTTCATTAACTAAACAGTTGCTTTTAGCATAACTCTTAACTAGTTCATTCCCGAGGGATTACATAAAGATCTGCTACAGTTTCTAAAATTATACACAGAGAAATTGTCAACTATTTCTTCTTAAAAATCATTAATACTTAAAGTTACTTAAAAAAAAGAAAATTAATTCATATTTTTTACAATTATTACTATTTAAATCCAGTTAAGTTTTAAATAATTATTAAATAGCATTTTGAAAATTTACTGGGACGACTTTTTCAATTTGAGTTTTTTTGGTACTATGTACTCATTATTTTTCTTTGTGTAAAAGGAAATTCCATTATTCTTTACCCCCTAAATAATGCTTTACCCTTTTCATCGTTCCATCGAATTGCCAAAAACGGAGCTCCACACTTTATGACCAATCATGTTAGTGGTATTTTTAAAGCACATGCCAATGTCAAGACCCTCGAATACAAAGTGGTGTCCTATCCATGGCGTACCCTATAAATAACTAAAAGACAAAATGTTCTCTTCTCTTCTCTAATATAATATTCTATTTTATACAATTCTTTTTCTGCTCCCCTGTAGTTTTTGGGCAAACTTCTTCCTGAGTCTTGAGTCGCACTTTGTTGACTGTTGCACGCATTGTCCTTGACTTTATGCCTCAGTCTAAGGGACACAGAAACACGCACACACAATTAAAATGATTAATTAAGGCGCAGAGCAGCAGGACATTTTAGAGCTAATGACTTAATTAACTCTCAAACATGGACTGAGTTGAGTGTTTCGCTTTTAATGTGCTCGCCTCAACAGCCGTTGCTGCTGCCACTGCCACTGCCACTGCCACTGCCACTGCCGACGCCTGCGACCTTTGACCCTTTTTCCGTGTAACTACACATGCAGACAACGCGAGTGAGCAGGAGAGAGAGAGAGCGAGAGAGAGAGAGAGAGAAGAGAGCATGGCAAGATGTTGTCAGATTAATTAAAGCGTAGCCATAGCAAGTGGCAATTGGGACTTCAAGAAATACTATTTCTGCTGATCCTGCTGCTGCATCGGCATCGGCATCGGCTTCTGCTTGCCAGCTGCTGCTGCCCTGCTGACTTTAGAACCCTGTCCCCGCTTCTTTGGTTTTGCCCCGCCCCTTACCTGTCACATGATTAAACGCTTCGCTGGCTGATCCTGACAAACGTGACTGCCTATTTTACACCTTGTTTTAAGATCGCGCAAGTTACTCTCTAATACGATTCCAGTGCGTTTAAAATCGCGCGCGTTTTCAACAGTTCAAGGTTAAGCGCGTTTCCTACTTGTTAACTGTCGTTTACATGATTCTGCAGCAACTGACGACCAGTTACATTTCAGTTACATAGTTTGCGATCCGCAACTTTAAGTTCTGCCCCAGATTAAATTACAGAATATATTCGCCATGTAGTATGTAAATTGTCATCATATGATATTGGTTGTTCGAGCGTGAGGCTAGAGTTTTAAAGTTGTCAACTGTCTTTATGTGTACCCTGTACTGTATCATTACATGCTAAAGGGTATTCCACACAAAAAAAATATAAAATATCTTTTACAATGTATACTGAAAGTTTCATCATTGTCTAGCAATTTCTGCACAGTCTATTAAATCTAATATGCATGATAATATAATCACACTGACTAATTTTTATTAATAAGTATTATTTAGTCTAGCATTAATATCAAATACTGGCAATTGATTAGATTCGATAACAATTTTTAATAGTCGACAATCGAAAATGCATTCGCACAATGATTTCATGATTTAGGCAAACAATTTTAGAACACAGTGCATTAATATCAACCCATTAATTCTTTATCATAAATTTTCAATCGATTATTTATGGTAATAAACTTTTTAACCGTCGTCTGTCAACAAATGGCGACAAAGAACATAAAAACAGACAGACATATTGAGAAACTGACAAATAGACAGACAAACTTACTGTAAATTGAATTGAATCAATTAAGGCTTGTACTGCGTATGTTCTGTCTAAAGTTGTCTTTTGTCTATGACTGAACGATTAATAGTAGTAGAATAAACAACTTAAGGCAAAATATACCTCAACTCATTGAAGCCAGCGAGAATTATTACTTAAAATATACAAAAGATTCCCAAGACTTTATATGAAATGGAAAATTCTTTTAAAATTGAAAGACATTAACATCGAAATTTCTTGGAATTTGTATAAACATTTTGGCATTAAATTGTAAATAATTACTGAGAACTTTTTTCTTTGAATAATATTTTAATGATACTGAAATACTAGAAAATTATTAAATGTAAGTTTATCTAATGGAAAACGGAAAATTTAATTCCAAAAAAAAAAAAAAACAAAACAAAATATTGTAAAAATAAATAAGAGTAAAATATTTTCCGGAAAGTGTAGCATAAAAGTTTCCAAGTTACTTACGCAGTTATATGTACATAAATACTAGCATGTAATGTTAGTCGAGTATAGTATTGTGCATAGTATGCAAATTGCATTAGTTGATCTGTTTGATCTATTTGATCTGTCGTCGCCGTTGCCGCAGACAGCTGCCGTTGGCATTGGAGTGCTCCAGCTGTGTGATCGATTATGCTGGAAGCGATTGCAGTAGTCGCTAATCATAATAATTGATTTGTAAATATTTTGATTTCGATTGTGAATGTTAATTAAAATGCAATCAGATAATAAATAATAAACTCTGTAGTCCGATCAGGTCTTAATTCTTGTATTAAATTTTAATATTAGTTAGAATGAAAGTGAAAGACAGACTGAGAGAGAGGGAGACAGAGAGAGAGAGAGAGAGAGAGAAGTGAATGAAAATTGTAACTGAAGAGGCGAGGATATTTTTGTTCAAAATTAAAAAAAAGAAGATGAACTCTTGCCGTGGGCGTGGCACATAATATAAGCATGCCCAGAAACTAAACACTACACACAATTTTAAATTATAGTTATTAAAAATTTAAAAACTAAATAAAAATCGAAAAAAAGTATTAATAAAATAAAAGTTTTTCACTTTATTTTTTTTATTACTAGGAAATCATTCAAAATTTTGTGAAAATTTTTATTTTCTTTTTTTCGAAAATTAGAAAAATGTCAAAAATTGATGAAACACTGCATTGTGCGCAATTGTGGCAAGCCTTAACTATAAAAAAAAGGTAAGTAGTAGTGATAAATATATAAAGCTATAAATATATAAGCTCTATGCATATCTACATCTATATACATTTTTTCTTACATATGTGACAATAGACTCAGTTGCAATAGAGCCAACAAAAGATGTCGAAACTCTTGGCATCATCAACGATGCTCTGGCGGTCAAGATCAACAAACGGCATGTTCATCCATAGAGGCGACGCTTACACCATTGTCAACTGCCTCACGTTGTACCGTTGCATTAGGCAAAAAGGCAAGTCTGCCAGTGGGTAATCGTTGCATTGTCCCGCTTCTGCACATCTGGTTGCGTCTCAGCTCGAGTTCAACCCATAGCGTGTTTGAACGCAAACGTCAGATGTACCGTCACAGGCAACGCGTTCGTTTGAGAGAACGATCTGTACTGCAAAATATGCGTCATATCATCTATGTCTATTACAACAATTGTTATCAATATTTTTTCCCGTCAGGGAATAGAATTAGTATCGAAACAGAAACGAAAAATCAAAAACAGGGATCATTTTTTGAGCACAGCAAACCGACAGAACCATCAAGGCTGCAGTTGCTTAAGGCAATCATTTTATCGGTATGCTAAGTCATGTAAATAATAAGATCTTCATGGATCTTACAAATAATTCGCATTTATTGACATATTGATCATTTCTATCGGTTTGCATGCTTTGAAACTTCTCCGACATTCAATTTTTTTCTGAAATTACGGAATAACAGAACTATTAATGTTTTCTCTTTAAATTGAATTAGACATTTTAGATGTTTCTATATCTTCAATTTTACCTTATCTAACATCTTAAATTTTCACTTTCATTATTCTTTCATAGATCTTTGACATAGCAAATCAAGCAATTTGTTCAGTTGGTTCAAGTCCCAAACATATTAATGAATCGGCTGCAATGGAAATATTTGATCTTAACGATATATTTGATGAACTGAACTCTGTCTTAGTGGATCAATTAATTGAACATGATTGTAGTGTAACTCCAGTGCAGTCTCTCTCATTTTTCCTGGACGACTCTGAATAATAGATGTACCAAATTATAGCAAATATTATTTATGCTCCTTACCAGATAATCATATTTTTATTTTATTTTATCGATCCCGCACTATATAAATAGAATTTGCAATAAACAAACTTGTAGGATAGTCTCGCACGTCTGGTTAATTCTAATTTAGTAGATTTGTCACTCCCCTGGGCGTTTTACTATCCATAAACTGCACATAAAATATTCAACCAACACATTGGTAATGTCTGAGAGGACATAAGATCGATGGAATCACCTGAAGATCACCTAGAAGTGGTTCGGTCAGTTCGTCCATAAGATAAAGTTGCCGGAACACTTTTCCCCCAACAAAAAACAACAGCTCTACAGTTTCTCCAAGGCTTTTCTACTGTTCCCTCCTCTAGTTTGCAATAAAATTTATGAGCTGGCGTTTGTTTTGCATTAGAATCATGATTCTATGATCGCAACAGGTGTGACAAAATTTATGATTCTTGAGAACAAGTTGATTTGATATTGACCCATTTTAATGCATAAGCAGAATTGTGATTCATATTATGAGGTGCAAGTTGGCGCCTACCTTCTGCACCTCCTGCATATACTTGTCCTGACTCTCTTGCTCGCGCGACGTCTCGCGCTGATCTCATGAATGTCATCATCAAGTGGCCAATATGAAAGTTATGCGTTCGGTACATGCAAGAAGAAACTAAGAGCTTCGATCTTCGATCGCATATCTGCATTCCCATATGACGAAGATGACAAAGACAACGAAGACGCAGACGAAGGCGACGACGACGACGACAGCTAAATGAATGTCATTTAATTTGGCAAAATATTTATGCATTCCGCATTGGCATTGATTTCATTTTTTATTTTTTTTTTTTTTGCATTGGGTTTAGCTTTGGGTTCTTTAGCTGGGGCTGCGACACGCCCAATATGTGCGACTAATTTATGAGGCTTATGAATCAAAAGAAATCTGTCACCCAACTTTATGACACTTTTTTTCGTTCCTTTTTTTTAGTGATTTGTCCACAACGTTGACATTTTAATTTGGCAGCCATCGATGACAATTTAATAAATTAAAAGCTTGATTTTAATGGTATCGCAAAAGTCTTGAAAGTGTTGAGCAATTGATGGTTGGGCGCGTGAAGGGCACCTTCAGATCTACACATGTATGTATGTATCTTGTAAATAGAAACCTTGAACTAGCAATACAAAATTTGTA
Source organism: Zaprionus obscuricornis (assembly GCA_037044475.1). Taxonomy (NCBI): domain Eukaryota; kingdom Metazoa; phylum Arthropoda; class Insecta; order Diptera; family Drosophilidae; genus Zaprionus; species Zaprionus obscuricornis. The sequence continues at coordinate 26,257 of JBAMBR010006232.1, read as the reverse complement.
TACAGCTGAGTTGTAGAGCTCGTAATTGTCGTGGCAAACTGATAAATTAAGGAAACAATAGAAATCTAAATCAAAAAAAAAAAATCAATCTATAAAAGATTTCAAAAAACAATTTTTAAGTCAATTATAATTTAAAAAAAAAAATTTAATAATATTTAAAAAAAACGTTTTATAAAAAAATTAAAATAAAAAAAAAATTTAAATAAAACCAATTAATAATTAAGTTAATTAATTAATATGATTTAAACAAGTGTTTTAAAATCCATGGCAAATAATTCATATAAATTTCAAAAACAAGAAAACAAATTAATATGCTTCAAAAATTGCAATAAATATTTCACACATATTTCCCCAAAAATAGAACGACATAAATAAAAAGAATATAAATGCTAGAAATAGACAGAATTCTTGGCTTTTCATTTATATTATACAAAAAAAAAAAAAATGAATTCTTCAACATTTTTGGATCATTAATTTTTAATTAATATTTTAAATATTTCCATGTTTGAATTTCGTTATTTAGTATTTTCTTACCATAAATTCCAAAGCTTTCATCTTATCTGTGGCAGCTCCTTGTTTTCTGTTATTTTTTTTTTTATATTCCCATAGAGATAGATAATGTGAGAGCGAGAGGAAGAGAAATAGACACCTGTTTAATTTTAGTATTTCCCTATAGATTCTATTTCTAATCATTTGAAGCTTTAATGTGAGCAATTTTTATTGTGGACTGCAACGAAATCGATATCAATATCGCAGCTATTAACCAAATCAGTGGAACGGCTATCGCGCCCGATAGACAACAATTTATGGAACTATGCGGCAATAACAATTAATAAAATTAAAAGAATAAAAAGTGGTAGAAGTAGTGAGAGAAGTAGAAGTCGAAATAGAAGAAAACAAACCAATGCATTGGTGGTGGCCTATGAGATATTTGGGGGAGCTCGGATTACGCTGATATCAAAAACTAATCAAATTGTGAAGCGCGACGAGACAGATAAACTGAGAGAGAAATAGAGAGAGAAACAAAAGAGTTGCATTGAGAATATCTTCTTCACTGTAACTGTGTGTGTGTGTGTGTGTGTGTATGTACATCTATTTGTGTATATATGTGTGTATATAGCGCCAGTCGTAGAGAGTTTTTGGCCCAACCGGCAAACCGGCCGGCGATAAACAGTTAATACAGAGGCAAACCGTCTGAAGTCTAGACTGTAATCCTTTGTAGATCTTGTTGTGCGATAAACTTGGCTCTGCGTCTGATTAGTTTGGCCTAATGTGACAGCCAAGCGACGTTGCAGATGTTTGGGCCACATTTTAACTGTACTTTGAGTGATTTAATTGGAGCAACAAGAACAACAACAACAACAGCAAGAACATTAACTACTGCAACCAGTCAACTATTGTTGACCAGCGAGACGCGCATACTATATAAATCAACTGACAACTGAGACCCAACATGTTAGATGCGGATGCCAATGCCAATGCCAATGCCACTGCCACTGCCGCTGCTGATGATGGTGCTGATGCTAATGCCAATGCTGGAGGTAAAAACATTGCAACTTGTTAAACAGGCCTAAAAACCGGCTACTCTTCTCTGCTTTCCTCTCTCTCTCTCTAACTCTCTCTCTCTCTCTCTCTCTCTATCTTTCTCTCTGCCCCGCTCAGTCGTCCTTACGTAATGCGATAGCTTGACATGGCACCCTTTTCTTTGAATGCGATACAAAATGATGATGCATCAGGGCTGTGATGCCCCTTAATGCTCCTTGCCAGCACACCTCCTCCCCCTACCCTCCTCTCTCACACTCCCGCATACTTGTACTATATGCCGTTAAGATTTACGAGTATTTGTGACAGGGCAACGCCTTGTTGTTGTGCCTTACGTGCGCGTGTGGTCTCCATTTAATTACAACTCAATGAGTTCGTTTGAACTCGCCCAACAGGTGGTAGACGCGGAATTCCCAAATATTATTTTCCCCCCCCCCCCCCTCTCCAGCATAAAACACACACCAACTTACTCAGCTAAGCAAAGAAAATCAGAAAACATAATCAAAAGATGCATCAACTGTTGCCCAAATCACTTGACACAGAATATTTTTTTTAACTGAGATTGAACATTGACATTGAACTTTTCTTTTTATATGCTGTTGCTATTGATTGTAATTGGGTATATTAGTTGCAGATGAATGTGTGTAAAATGCGAATATTTCTCCGGCTGGTTGTAAATGCTTAGACACATAACTGATAAAGACATATCCTAAAGCCAATCCTATTCAACATCCTAGTATCAAGCCTTATTTAAAAATCTGTGCATATGAAATTTATTTTAAAATATAGGGTATCTTACAGGCATTTATGTAGAACTTTACTTACATATGTATTTTGTTCAAGTGTTTATCGTAAACGATCAAAAAATGATCAAAAATTTCATAAGAATATGGAATGTTCACATATCTCAATAATCTCCAGAGAGTGGAAATGTCAGAAATGTTTATCGAACAGTCCGTATATCAATCTCATGAACTTATACCGTTAGATGATGCGTTAATCGTCTAAAGATCCACAGTTAATATTACCTAATAATAATATGCCGTCGCTCGATCAGACGAAACTAATTAACTTTTGTACAGGGAATAAATTAAATTTTCAACTTTAAAGCCTCAAGGCTGGCGCTAAGTTTAGGACCATGTTAAAAGCACATTTTACATTTTGTTTAAATTTTTTTTTTTTTATTTTACTTATTTTTGGCAATAAAAAACGACAATCGCAGTCGGCTGCAAGTCAAAAGCTAATTGAAACGACTTTATTACTACCAAAAAGCCCAAAAAAAAAAATAAAGAAGGCAAGAAATGAATTGAAGGCTTTATATGGTACGTAGCCGCAGGATATTTTACAGCCAACGCGATGCAAGTCAAGACAAGTCGAGTCAAGTCAATTCGAGTCTTTCTATAGCGGAGGCGTCAACAGAAGTTTTTTATGTGCCAACGGATATATATTTATTTAGTATATTTACGAATTGAATTTACCCGCGAGTTACACACGGAAAACAAAAAAAGAGGATTGAGCTATGCTGCACATGTGTGTGCGGGTATTTGTGTGTGTATGTATGAGCTGGCGAGACTGGCGCTTGTTCGAATTTTTACAACTTTCGCAGGAAAGGAAACACAATCCTTAACGTAAATATGAGAAGTGAACAACAACAGCAACACATGTATAACAATAATTTACGAGCTCATAACTGCTAAGAAAATGAAACCACAGCATTGTATATTGGAATTTCGAGATTAAAACAATACCAAGCTCTCATAGAGGCTTTCTTCTCCCCTCTCTGGGTCACTCTTTTTGTCTTTCTCTTTCTTAATCACAGCTTGGAGCTCAGCATAGTTCAGTTTCATCTCATGTGGTGCCATGTTAGGGATTGTCCATTGATCGAGGAAGTCGATTGTGCACAGGGTGGAAGGAGGAGCACCTTCACCTGAGCAAGGGCGCAGGCGTGCAGCTTAGATTTCCCCACCATACAAGACAAGTGCAAGATGAAATCGATATTTTAAATTTTCTTTCCCATTTTTCTTATTTGATATTTTTTTTTTTTTCTGCCGACAAGAACATTTCTATTGAAGTATTTCTGTAGAAAAAAACCGGTTTTTTTTTCTTGAAGCAAGTTGCATTGAAGCATTATTTCTTCATTTCGACATTTTTTACTGATATCTAGACGCATTTTTGTCATACACTTTTTTATTGTTGCTGTTTTGATTTTATTTTGCGTGAGTCATTTGAGCTTTGGAATTGTTGGAATTGACGCAACGTTTGTGTTAGATGTAGACACGTCATAAGTAGTATTCGGACATGCCTAATATAATTTTCGAAATTAGCAAAAATGCGTCAATTGTTTGTGTTAAGTGTTCCGGTATGAAAACCGCTGAAATTTACGTTGCCAGGATTTTAAAATATAAAAGTTTCTTTGAATTGCGTAATTGGGAAACTTGTGTGTATTTGGGCACGTAGTCCCCAGTGTTGGTGGTGATTTTTGATGAGGTGTGTCCATAAGATTCTTTTCATATTTAATTACTCATAAATTCTAAACTTCCTAGAAATAAGTATTAGACTTGGGCAAATATCTTGTTAATTAATAAGTTAAATATTATTATATTTACTTAATGATTATTATTCAATTCAATTTTGCTGTACACATATTTATAAGAAATTACTTGAAAATAAACAATTATTTTTCCTATTGTTAAATTTTAAATAGCCCGCCAAATGCCGCGTTGAGTCAAAGCAACACTGTGTACTGCTTGCCTAGGTGGCAACGCTATACATATTTAACGTCATAACCCGACAGCATACGGGCCCTTACGTTTTTTCTATTCGTCACTTGGTTTCAGTTTTTCTTTCGGGTATCCACAATGGCAAATGTAGTCGCGAGATTTACAGTTAAAAATAGTGCGTTTCTTTCGACACAGCAACGTTTGGGCATATACCAAAAAGTCTACAGAAATGTCAGCTTTGCCTCTAAATTCCAACCAAATAATCAACGACGCCTTTTGGCTCTAGTGGGCGGAGGTGTCGCTTCTTTGGCGGCAATTACAGCTTTGATCAAATTTCGAAGTTCCGTTAACACAGCAGATGCAATGAGGAAAAAAAGTCTGGTAAAAACAAAAACAAATGCAATAACAATAGTCATTATATCAACTGTGTGTCAATATGTGATTGCTGTGTGTGTGTGTGTGTGTAGATTCATACATATTCTGCTTTATGGAAAAGTCAATAAATGACCGTAAAAGACTCGCGCAGTTATTTTTAGCTTGGGGCAGCTTACGTTACGCACAGCCAGCTGATGTGTTACGTTACGTTAAGAGGTCCAATAGCAAACAGCTGTTTACATGTGTCATATAAGTATTCGGTTTTTGTTTTGATCGCATTATTCGCTGCGCTTTTCGCTAGTATTGCATAGATCGGCTTTTAGCCATACCCCCAACCCCAACGATTACTCACTTTTTTTTCGAAAGAAATATAATTGGTTCATGGTCGTTATCAACTTTTGGGGGCACCGCCTGTTGTTGCGTGCTCAAGTTCATTGAACAATACAAATAACAACAAAAGCAACAAGTAGTTCTCAAACCTGTTGACATTGTCAGTCAGTTTTTCATTGCTTGTGGGTAGAAGGGGGAGAGGAAAACATTGTTGACGTGCGTTGCGTGCGAGAAGTATGATAAGCACAGTTGTTTTTTTTTTTTGGTTTTTTTTTCTGGGGTGTGAAGAACCAATATTTACATTAAGTTGAGTTTGGGAAATTAGCTGAAACATACATAAGGTAAATGTTGTTTTCATTGCTTTTATGTAGCATTTATTTTCTTCTATATCTGTGATATATCAGAATTTTCTTGGGAAAATATTACTAAATATGTGTAAATTCTAATATATTAGTCTAAGAAATTGTGAAATCAGACAACAATGAAAGTTTTTTGTTTTATATGCAAGTTTTAACTAGAGTTGATAATATCACAATACAATGTAGACTCAATAAAACAATCAATAATCGATAATAAATAATTATTACTAATGCTTGATTTATATATACATATATTTATAATATTTTATAAATATATGATATCTATGCATTTCAATTATGAGCTTACTCGGATATTATATAATAAGTAATCTTCAGATCTGCAGATGCTTTTAAATATCCATCTATTGAATTTAAATCAAATTGAGACTTGTCTCTGGGGCCCATCAAGCAACTTCAAAATTATCAATGATCCACAATGTGGAACTTATGTAACCAATATCTTCTTGGAAGACGCATATAAGTAGTATATTATTATTATGTTCCGCATAGTATAGCACTAGTGTCTCTAAAATGTGTATCTTACAGATTTGAAGTTTGATCTCGTTCTATATTTATATAAAATCTTTGATACATTTTGCATTAAATCTCAATTTCTAATTTATTCTGCTGTATCATGGAAATCATAATCTTCAGATTACTTCAATTGACTTAATTTTAACACAAATGTCACAAAAAAAATATTGTGTACATTTTTTGAATTTCAATTGAAACATATGCCACACACCTTGAAAAAAAAAGTGAGGCAAGAATAAGAGAACAATGAAAAAAAAAAAAGTGCATTTGCTGGCTAATACAGATACAGAAACATGCATAATATACATGCAACATATACATATAATATGTACATTATGCATATACATTATGTATGATAAAGTGGCAAAGTTAGCTGCGAACTCCGCCCACGCACCTGACAACGATGCTGAATGCTGACAGAGTGTCAGTTAGTGAAAAATTTATCTATCAATCGATCTGGTTACCAATTTGATACGCCCACATGAGGCCAATGCCAGACACAGGCGTGGTTCGGTTTTGGTTTTGGTTTCGGTTCGGATTTTGGTTTCTTGGACCAAAACTTTGTGTCCCTGAGCCAAGTTATGACAGCGAAACGACGACTGATGATGATGAATGAGTTTTAATTGTTAACTATAAATTCAGTTGCCTGCAGCGCCTGTTTGTGCAGTATGAAATTGTGATCTGTTGACTGTAGACTGTACTATGTGGTGTGTTCTCCTTGCTTTCGGATGATGTCAGCCCAGTTATGAAGAATTATCACATTATTCTCTGGGGGCGTAATGTGCTGCCTGTTGTCTGTTGTCTGCTTGCTGCACATGTCTAACATTCAAATTGCGCGTTCGCCTTTGTCTTATATCCAGTATCCAGTAATAAAAATGTATGCAATGGGGAATATTAACTTGGCGAATATATGTATATATATGTAAAACGTTAGGGGAAAGTCAAGCTAACATAAATTATATATTCGTGAACAGTAAATAAATTCTTTCTGCATAAACGTTTTGATCAGCTCAGCATCTTCTTTATTTCATTTCAAAATAATAGCAAACACTATATATTATGACGATTTTTAAGAAAAACTGCGTCTCGCCAGTTCTAGATATAGAGTATTTTAAAATCGAGTGACAAACAGTTGTTTTCTTTACTTGTTTTTTAGTTGGATTTCTATCGGGGTCATGTGCCCCAGACAGCTTGAAATGAGACCAAGACCAAGTGCAGCAAGCATTTGAAAATTGAGTCATTCCTTTCGGGGCACAGCCGACAATTTTTATTGTGTGTGTGTGGCATTAAATGTCAGATTTATGGAGTTTACTTCAATTTATTATATGCGCCAAAAAGAAAAAAAATTATAATCCACGTCTTGTATTCATATCAATTATACACTTTATTTGGCAATCGGATTAGCCATGCTTAACGTGGGAATCCTGTCCAACCAAACGGCAGCTCATCAATATCACAGTTTAAAGCCCCAGACAAAATACTCGTGGATTGTACATACATATATCTACATATAAACCATATAGTATAATATTCATATGCAGTTCAAGTTGTGAGTTTTAACATTAATCAAAACGTCACCAGACGCTCAGCCAGAGTTCCGATATCGATCGGTTGTTCTTTCTACTGTTTTTTTTTTTTTTTTTTTTTTATTTACCTTTGTGAGCAAAGCGGCGGAAATTATTGCGATCGAATCAGTTGCTGATTTATGTCAATTATATATTCCATATATCTCATGTAAATAAACGCACAGACATATGTACATATATTGTATTACTCAACGATTCATTTCTTTATCCATCTATCTAAAGCACCGCGATGAAACCGAACTGGAAAATATTAAACTTACGGCTCGCGAGAGGCGTTTCATTAAGTTTGCATCAGTGGAATACGATGATCAGTTATATATGACACCACAGGATTTTCTTGAATCTGTTGTAGAGCAAGAGCCAAGACGTGAGTATATATATCATATACATTTTGTATATATTGTATTATTGAATGATCAAATTTCACTATAATAAATCAATTGAATTCCTTATTTAGCTCGCCTAAAGCGTCGCATTCTCAGCGCTGATGAGGTGGAGAAATACAAGGATCAAACACCGCCAGTGAAAAAGGGTTCTTCGCGTCTCTTTCGTAATATACGTGATAAAGGTTTGTTTAAATGATATAAAATGATATAAATTATAAGCGAACCGAAGATGTCATACCCTAACAGTCTTGACAGAAAACTTTTCATACAAAAGCTCAATTTTGGATCAATCGTTCCTATCTATAAAAATAATTCAGATCATGTCAGAGCCACAATGAACGAAATAGAGCTATCTACTAAGTTGTGTTCACCTGGTATTTCCTAATGAAAATTGGTTGATTTTGACTCTGATATGATCTGCATTTATTGCGCTCTTAAAAGTAACGGAAATTTCAATTCTTTCTCATAATTAAAATATATATAGGATCAACAAAAAATGTAGAGCACTTAAGGGGCGTTACAAACTCCTGTCCAAAATTAATTTAACCCCTATAAAAAGGTGATAAAGAGTTCATCTGAGTTCATCTTGCAATAATTAGTTTAATTCTAGTACAATTTAATAATTCATGTAATAAATATATAAATATTTATATAGATAGATAGATAATGATAAAACTATATCTATTTCTATGTTCAACAGGCATTGTATCCTATACGGAATATTTGTTCCTACTATCCATCTTGACCAGTAAGTTGTACAAAATTCAATTATATTGCAGAATATGCCAATATAAATTTATTTACAGAACCCAAATCGGGCTTTCGTATTGCTTTTAACATGTTCGATACCGATGGAAATCAGCGAGTGGAAAAAATCGAATTTCTAGTCGTAAGTAAAAAATAAAATTTTTATGAATTGATGTAATATTTTTTTTCTTTTATTAATTAATTTTCCTTATTGTTATTATTATTTTACTATTTATTTATTTATTTTTTTGTAATTATGCTTAATTGATTTTCATGTATTCAATTAATCAAACAGATTGTTTCCATTTTGGCCGGTGCCTTCAAAGACATACAAGATGTTGATCCAAAAACAAAAGAAATTGTAAGCTTTATTTTTGTTTATTTACAGTATAATTTTGAAAAATGATTTTTAAATTTAAAAAAAAATCTATTCTAAAAATATTAGCCAGCGTTAGCGCAAGGAAAATATCATCAGTTTTTAATAAGTATATACTATAAAATATATATACGATTATTTTTTTATATAATTATATTTTTGTATTTATAATACGATTTATTTGGTTTTCAATTCTCTAAAATGTTAAATTATTTAGCTGATGCGCTTAGTACCTTATGATGAGAAGAAACCACAAAAAATTTCAAGTCCACGTCCGAGAGGTCTAGTAAGTCTGAGAGTATTACGAATCGAGAGCTTTAACATTGAGCTTTGCTTTCAGACAACACTGCGCATCTGTTGTAAAATATGCGATAAATGCATACGTAGAAGCTTAGCATAGTTATACCTTGCCTTACGTTATGTTACGTTACGTTACGTTACAATATGATACGTTTTCTTCAATAGTTGTAAAACGTATGTACAGAGCTTAATAAGACAACAGCTTACAACATATTTATCATATATCGTATTGTTTATACTGTTTATATTATTTATGTATATGCTTTATACTTTATGTATCTTTTGTTTCTATTCCCCAATTTTTTGTACATTTTATAAATTTGTTTGCTTTTCAATTTTATTATGTTTCGCAAGTTATGTTACATTACGTTTTGTTTTGTTCTCTTTACGTTATCCTGCTACAATCTTTTATCCAAATTCCATACTAAACTAACTAACTTTTCTTCTCTCTAAATCTAACAATCCCAACCCCACAACAACCCCCCAACATACACGCACGCCTCCACTCACTGATATACATTGTATATAAAATGAAAGATGGAACGCATTTTTAGCGGCGCATGGAAAGAAAAACATGGTGATCCAGAGAAAGAAAATGCCGAAAATGAATCAGAAAATGCCAATGAGGTAAAGTTTAGCATGTGATTGGAATTCGTGGAGTAACTAACAGAGATTTGATAAAGTCGATATGATTTATTATTTATGTACATATAATATAATAATATAATTTACAGGCTGAATATGTGAACGATAGCGAAGGACTGCAGCGACGTCATCAGGTGGCAACCACATTGCAATTACATTTGTTTGGCAAACGTGGCACAGGATTTATCAACTATGATAATTTCTACAAGTTTATGGATAATTTACAAACTGAGGTCCTTGAATTGGAGTTTAACGAATTCTCCAAGGGTCAAACTCATATATCAGAATTGGACTTTGCCAAAATTCTATTACGTTATACATATTTGGCCACAGATGAGTACGATATCTTCCTTGAGCGTTTGTTGCAACGTGTCAAACACGAGAAGGGCATATCGTTTCATGATTTTCGTGATTTTTGTCATTTTCTCAACAATTTGGATGATTTCACTATTGCCATGCGTATGTATACATTGGCCGATCGTGCCATATCGAAGGGTAAGTGAAAGTTAATGTTTTGATATAACCAAATCATGCTTATCGATCACCATTATATTTATTTCAATATCTGAATTATTTTTTTTTTTGTTAGATGAATTTGCACGCGCTGCAAAAATCTGTACTGGATATAGTCTCAGTCAGCATATGATCGACACTGTCTTTGCCATATTTGATGCCGATGGTGACGGTCTATTGCACTATAAGGAGTTCATTGCCATAATGAAGGATCGATTACATCGCGGCTTCAGAGTAAGTGGTCAATACTTTGATTACAATGAGGCACTGGATACATATGATGATCCCGACTTTCCCATGTTTCACTCCTGGCGTCATAGTGTCTGTCGTCATTTGGATTTCTACATTGACAGCGATGCACTGTGGCATTAAAAGAAACAAATCATTGCTTTTGTTTGTTTGTTTTTGTCTCGCTTATGTACTTCTGTGTGTATGTGCTTCATTTTGTTTATTCGTTATTATTATTATTAATCATAATTTAAGCCTAATATTTTTGTTTTTTGCTTAAGCTTTAATTTATTTAATTAATTGATAATTTAATTTACCATAATTTGACCGATTGTTTAACGACTCAATTGGTTTTGATAAACACAAAACAGAAACACAAAACCTACATTATATAATATTATTTTAGTTATTTAATTGCACTTAAACATATTAAAATTCTATATAAATATTTACGTAAATATTTTATTTGACTTTTATTTAATATTTTTCAAGTTTTCAAAATTGTTATTGTTTTTGTATATTTTTGAGATAAAAAATCTCAATTATATTCAGACTGTTTTTTTTAACATTATTATTAATATTTTCGTTTCAATTTCCTTAAGTATTTTATGCGTTTCACACTTATCATAAAAGTCATCGCATCCATTAGTCAATTAACTTATTGTTGTTTATTGCTTAATCAAATATTTTGATTGTGGCAATTGTTGCTGTATCATTTACTGTTGATGAATGTGTGAGTCACAGTCACAATCGCAGTCGCAGTTAGATTTAGTTCATACTCTTAATACATTGTGGCATGAGTCTAAAGTTCTACAAATATCGCGCTTGGCTATCAGTTTTGCTTTATATTACTTATTATTCTTTAGCCCGATGATGATCATATTATAAAGATGCGTTATAGTAAAACAACATCTTCGGATTCCAATGTAAAGGTAAACTTGGTTAAGACCATTTGGAATTTTCCCCCTTCGGTTATATTTTCACTCTTTTGGTACTTTTTCTGCTATTGCATATCATACACCTTGTGTATCACCTGATTTCACAACTCAATCTATTCTATAAACCTTGTTTTGTTTATGCCTGTATTTGTCTTAACTAATTAGCCAAAACTGTTACTTTACAGTCGATGGCCAAGACGGAAGGCTGGGAGGCCTTCAAGTTTTGTCTACATCATGAAATGAGAGCATTAAAAAAGGGATCAAACTAAACTTATCGAATCAAATCATCAGTTGCTATTATTGTCATCCCGTAAACAGAGGAATTCTACGCCAAAGTCAAACAAACGAAAAAAAAAAAATTATAAATTATAATATTCTTCCAAAGAAAAAAGTGTATCTAAATCTCTTGTGTTAGCTGAAAGTGAAATATTTATGATTGTTAAATTATATGAAATTATTTATAAATTTGTTGAATGAAACTCATTATAGTAAAATTCGTTATGATTTAAAAATTTTATAAGAGCATTTAAAAAATGTAAATTAAATGCCATTGTTAATTATCTAATTAAAAATAATAAATGTAAAACATTTTGTTTAACAATATTCCTTTTGTTTCTTCTGTTTATTAAAATTGTTCAAATTAAGACACGTTACCAAATGCAAAAAGAGGCTGTTGTTGAATGTGGCTAAAATTAATTGTATGGGTAATCAAATTTACTTGCAAAAACGATAATTACAATTTACAAATTAAATACTAAGTGCATAAAAGTATTTAGAGAAAAAAATATATATTTATATATTACAATTGGTTATTCATCTCCTTTTTTTTTCGTCTTACAATTCATTGTGAAGAGCTTGGTGTTATTTTTTATTAATTTTTTTTCTTTTTTTGGGATTACTTAAAAATAAAATATATCTAGAATATTATTATAATATAATAAAATAGAGTTATTATAAAACTTGCACTAGTCTTTATATAAACTTGCACTTGGGCAATAAACAGAACTACGTCAAATTATCACAGTTAAATTTCGTGCATTTGATAAATACACTTATTCTTCTCATCTATTCTTTTAGTTCACTTGTCCAGTATTACTTATAGCTACTTAATTCCTTTTATATAATTCTTATATATCAAAACTATTTTTTAGCTTTAGCCTTCCATATGAACTTTCAATCAGTGCATTTCGAAATATTTATAGCTAAGAACACGTTAATGTATGGGAATTTCTTTTGGAATTGTTGCATAGAAAAATTGCACGATTTATATAATAATAATAATGATAATTTAACTATAAGAATAATAAAATTATCTATAATAAATGATTTACAACAACTCAAATTACAGTTGTGTGTTTTTAGTTTAGTTTTTTTTTTTCATTTAGTTCTAATTTAAGTCCGTGGTTGCCGCAGGCAAGGTCCAACTAACATATTTCTCCTTTTCCTGTTCCTTGCCAGCACCACCAGCATATCCATTACGATTATTCGCCTTTTGACGACGAAATTTGAAATTAGCAAAGACATCTCGCCTATCTATATCTGCACTCGGCACCTGTGTATCAAGATCTAGATTCCGTTGCAATCCCACGCCTGCAATCGGTTCTTCATGAATGGGTTTGCGAAAATTGTAGGCACCTTTACGTTGCTTTAACTGCTGCTGGACTGTTGCAGACGGTGGCGGTGGTGTCCGTTTCGGACTGCCCGTTTTGGGCAAAGGTTTGGGATCCCGCATCAACTGTGGGAATAGTGAATCGTCGGCATCAAAATACCATGGACGCGAAAAGTGATAGCCTGTACTGTAGTATGGCTTGAATATGGGCTCATTTGAGCAAATACTGAATGCATGATATGCATGCGATATAAGCTGTGGAAACCGATCAACCCAATAGTTGGTAAAATCGTGTGGTATACAGCCGAGCAACTCCTGTGCCTCGGGTGTTAATTCGTGATAATGATGCTTCTTATTACGTAGAGCACGCAACAAATCTCGAACACTGGCGCCCATATAACCGCGATATTTGCGCAAATCATCTGTAATTAACGCATCCAAATGCACATTCCAATCATCAAGGACAACAATGCGTCCATTCTTCTCCAATGAACGCAAAGGTTCCGCATGGAATTGTAATTTCTCTACACGATCGCTGACATCTTGTAAAAAGCTGAGCATTTTGGGCTCATCCCAGAAAAGTGGATGATTACCAACACAGCGCGCCGGTGGACGCGATTGTGGATCTTTATGTATCATATCTGATATTAATTGTTCGGCCAAGACCTGTAAAAAATTTGATGTTTAGATATATAAATATATATCGAAATTTCAATATTTAATTCGTAATCTTACAATTTTGCTGTGTTCTTCAGCATCATCGGCTCGTAGCTTGGACAGATTGTATTCATGTGAAAGTATATTGGCTTGACGTTTAAATGTATCACCAAAAGCATGATGACCACCGCTCAATACATAATAATATACGCAGCCCAGTGAGAATATATCTACAGCTGTTGTCTACAATTCGAATTTAAGCGTTATTAAAAATTCTTCAAAATTAATATAGTACGTATTTATACTTACAGTGCGCTGGGCACGCATCATTTCGGGTGCAATCCAACCATCGGTACCAGTCACACCAGAGCGACGCGAGAAACTTGTGCGTCCAAAATTAAGTTTCTTGCATAGACCAAAATCAGAGATCATGACTCGCACTCGGCCCTTAGCATCGGGCAATGAGAGGAGTACATTCTGTGGTTTTATATCGCGATGTACTGCAAAACGAAGAATTATGTTTTTTATACATTGCTTGCTTGGATCTTCTTTTAAATTGATACTAACATTAAGTTATCAAATCTTATATCTAAACATTAACAAACAATTTAATTGAACTGTATTAGGATTGCACGTCCCAAGCGTCTATCGCTGGGTTCCGACGAAGACGGTGGCTTAATTGGGGGACGGAGTATTTAGGAACATGCACATCTGTGCTAGTGATCTATGAAGCGTTAAAACAGCCGGTTGATATTCCCAAGTTGGAGCTGATGATTTTCCAAAACACTTTAATCTCAGGACTGAGACAAGCCCAAGCTATGGGCTCTCCATTGGATAAGCTTTAAGACGTATTTGTTTGATGTTTTCTAAGCATAGGATTATGACGGGGCGAGACCACGAATAAGGGTCGCATCCTTAGCAGACCCGGAGCTCTAGACATTATTTCATGATGTGAGCTCTTACACGGTTTTCAGTTGTCCAAAGTCAAAATTTATGAGAGCTGTCAGACTCAACGACAAGGACCTTTCGTAGGCCCACGGCAAGACTGCCAAAATATACTGTCAAGCTTAGAGGTTCGCTCCAACTTGTGCCACGAATAACTAATATATATTAAACATATAAAAATAATTCCCATAAGGCACTTACCAATGTCAAGTGAATGCAGATGACTTAGTCCAGCAGCTGCCTGAACCAAGACCTGCCAAATATCAATATGCTGCCGTAATTCTAACGAACGATCACCTTCAGTATAATCCTGTAGAGTAGCTGCACATAATTCAACAGCAATATAACGAAATTGTCGATCCTGTTCGGTGCAAAAATAACGCACAACATTCTCGTGAGCATCAGATTCACGTAGCAAGGCAACTTCACGATCAGCAAATGTGAAACATTCGGGCAACAAACGTTTAACGGCCACAAAGCGTTCCTCAAAATTGCCCTTAAAGACGAATGTGCCTTCGCATCCTTTGCCTAATACTTCATTGGAATTAAAGCTAATTTTACCGACACGCACATGTCCATCGCCCAGTTCAATTAAATCCTGAGCATTAACATTGCTTCCGTTACTTCCATTGCTACCATTGCTGCTGTTTGTCGCCTGTTGTGCCATGGTCTTGGATCCGTTCTCACTTTGTTTCTGCAGCTCACGCATTGTGCTGCACGTATACCAGAAGAGAGCTATCATACCCATCACTATGACAATCAATATTTGATGCACTTTGCCACTTGGATGATCCATGAACCATTCGTTAATGAAGGCCTGCACCTTATTGCTATTGGCCAGTATAATTGTTTTGGTACGATTAATTGTGTTCATGCGTGGCTCAATGGTAATTTCGACCATTTCCGGATCTGTTTGTACACCAATATCAGCGGCATTTTTCTCGTTGTTAGCCAATAGTCCATATCCATCATTATAGTTGTGTATTGTGGCCAAACTGTGAACATCTTTGTTGGACGATGGAGTTGGAGATAGATGCAAGTTGCCTTTGTTAACCTCATTGGGCATATTATAATGTCCTAGCATAATGCCTGGATTTTCCTGTAGAACATCATTAATATAAATTGTGCGTGGATCGTTGGCTTGATTGTTATTTGGCTCAACAGAAGGTCCATCTAGCAGTTTAATAGGAGGCGTACTAGAAATACGGGGCGTATTCTTATCCACCAAAGATGGAAGGGCGTAAAGACCACGCTGATGTTCGCCCACATAAAGAGATTGACTGCAAGTGGTAATTGATAAGTGATAAGCATTTGTAAGATTCAATTGTTATTTTTCACTTTATAACTTACAATAGTTTAACAGTATTAACATTTCCTGTTTTGGACTCCTCTAAAATAGCTTGATAAGCTTCATCGGAAACTGTAGTAAATGGAACACTAAGCAGTCCATCAGGTCCTAATAGAAATGCAGCAACAACAGGACTCTTAAGATCGCGTTGCCACAAGAATTTACCTTGTTTACGATCCAAAGTAACAATTTGTCCATTGCTCGTTGTGGTCAGGTGTATATATTCTACAAAGCAGATGGTATACATTGTTTAAATATATTATATTATATAAGCACAAGGCTTTTTACCATATTCCTTGGCCAATTCTGGCGGTGCACTAAGTGCATTATAGTCATAGAAAGTAATATTCCAAGGTTTAGCATTCTTATCCTTGGCATGACTGTCATACATCATGACCGTATATTGTGTACGTCCCAAATAAATGGCACGGGTCGTAGCCCAACCAATTTGATCAGTATCCTTTCTTTCCATATTGGCATCACCAAAACCCATCACTTTCTCCCGTCTGCCTGTCTTTGGATCGACCATGTACCATGTGTCACTCTTTTTGCCTGAATATAAAATACCATCAGATGAACGACACGGTGCATTTGCGACCAATTGTGGTATGGTATATGGTAATTTTTTCAAACTTCCCATTTGGCCCAACTGATAAATGCTCCCGTCCCGTGGATCGGGCAAATAATGTGGGATTTGCACATTTTCTTGAGGTTCCGCGACAATTGGTGGATCTGAAATTTAATATTTTTAATTTTATTAAATCATTATTAAACATGAATTGAAAATAAAAGTAAAAAAAAATTAATCAAAAACTATGTTTTTGTAAGAAACAATAAATTTTGCAAGGGTTTGCTCTTCCGCATGTTTTTTTTATATAATATCTTACTTAAAAGTTATTTTATTCAAGTTTCAACAAATATAGAATTGCAGTATGAATAAATTAAAGATTTCAAGAGAATCTTTTATTTATATACATGAGTATATATATTTTTATTGCAAGTACAAATACACTTGAGTACATATTTGCATTGGAAATACGTATGTATATTCAGTGAAGTACGTATTCATTTTTCAGAGGGGTCTCATCCAAGTGTCTAGCAATTTAAAGCACAATGTTATCCGAAGAAACCCTTTGTATCGCTGGCACATGTCTCACCATTTTATGTTTGTGTAATTATCTACTAAAGCTTGCAAATTTATGCAAATTTACGAGCACTCCAAACAAACTAATGGCAGAGCAAATAAAATTTGCGATTCATATGACAACATTTTTACATTTCTACAATTTTACGGTAGATAAGTTATCAACACTAATAGACAACAATTTTGACTGTTTTAGTTTATGATCCTTAAGAAAGGATCGTTATTAAAAATGATAAATCTTAAACGAGAAAAATTTCCTTCGATTTTTTTATGATTTCTTTTAGAGTATTAAGAGATCTGCAAGAAAATCGAAATAAATGCAATGTAACACAACTAAGTAGAGCTCTGTAAACATGATCTTTGAAAATAATTAGTTAAATTTTAATTAAATAAATAGAATAGTTGTGTTTTAGTTATGTCATGCAGTTAGAGAAATATTACATTTATGCCATACACTGTCATTATCTATCTTTATATTATGATAATAACAATTAACTGCAAATACACGAATTGAAACTAATTTAAGTGCATGGCATATAAAATAATGATAAATGTTTAACTATTACAGCTTACATATTTCATATATGTACATATATCTATCTATTTATCACTAGCAAGCTCTAAGTGTTCGACTACTTCTCTAAATGTACCGGTAATCAACAAATAATGCAGGTAGCAACTGTAACATCCAATTTAGCTTAACAGTTTGTTTTTGTGAGGCGTAAGTGAAATTCGATTTGTTGCGGGTAAACGTTGACGTTGACAACAACTACAAGAAGAAGAACTAGCACAATTACAAAGAAAGCAATAGAAACATTTAATAATGCGCGACAAAAATGTGGGACTGTATTATCAGTACTTGGCAGTAGTGTAGCGAGCACATTTCTTGCGTTCAGAACCTTATCACTAATTAACCCAAGCAAGCCGTTAGAAATTATCAAAGAAAAACACATACACAGAGAGAGCGAAAGAGAGTAAAAGAGAGAGAATAAATGTGTATTGTTCTTAGGGATAGCATTTTCTATACTAAACTACATATAGTACAAACATATGAGTATACATGCATGCTAGGTCATTTAACCCGCCTCGCCGGGCACTTTAATTATCATGCGCATTCTAATCATGAAAATAACAACAAGAGACATGTGATGAGGTAATAGAACTAACACATCCATATCCAGACCGATAAATCGATTTATAAATATTATATATGTATATATTTATATACATATATATATATATATATATAAACATATGCACATTTGTCATGGTTGGCCAAATTGTATAATGCACAAGCAATACAATATCTTTTTTTTACAATTTTTCGTTTATATAGTTTTAATGTGTTTTGTTCCAAATAACTAAGCGGTTAATGTTTAAAATTTTAAATACTTGAACTAGAAAATCGAGGCTCTCAGATGTTGCCCACATGGTAATATTTTTTTGACTTCGATTTCAGGAAACGAAAAATAAAACCCGCGTTTAAATTTCAGTTAACTTATCACATGCATTTACACATATTTATACAAGTATATTTCACTAACGATCTTTAAAGAGGGGCGTATTCTCTCTTTGAATTGGGCATATTGACTTACAAATTATATGAAACAACCAATTAGAATTGAATGATGATGGAGCGTAAATAATATATAATAAATGTCTGAGTTTTATAGATAACCAAACAAAAATGTTGGCAGGCAAGAAGAATATATTTTGATAAAGCAAAACTCAAGCACGCAATCCAAACAGAAAAATAAATAAACATAAAACAACAAATACTAATAATAGAAATTTAGCAAACTTAAACACACATACATAAATAGGCACATATGTACATATATACATATCATAGAAATGTATGCAAACATATGTATGTACTTTTCCGTTGACAATATCCCAGATATTGGTCATAACTATTAAACTTAATAATACCCTACATTTTGTTTAATAATCATTTAATAGTTATAAAACAATAAAATGTTGTAATGTTTATTAATGCTAGAATGAGCTCTATTTATTTTCTTTACTGCAGCATGTTGAATATTATTAGAGCGATCGATTCCGATAAGTTGATAAGATATCAAGTTTGTCTTAAATTTAATGGAAGAAAAATAAATGGAATAAATCAGAAATTTATTTGATACTTTCCAATGCAGACACAGCTTTATTATCTTTATGACAACTGCCAACTGTTCATAAGAAGAAATTGAACCGATCTAATATCAACGTGTTGTCGCATTTTAATTAAAACTTTACTTCTCTATATGTTTACAAGATTACGCATGCACATACACGCACACACCCACACATTTGTATGCATGTACATGCATACAAACAAACATAACACATACACACATACATTTTCAGCAGAATGTACCTAAACATTCTCTTATCAGTTAAAAAACCAAAAAAAAAACCTAAATAATGGCACATTGTTGGGAGAGTAAAACGAGCGTCAAATCGGGAAGCTGAGCGCGCTGTAGAAAAACCCATGGGAATAATACCGCTCAAATATACAAAATAACACATTTACTGCTACTAAATATGTTCTACATAAAACATATCGTTATTGTTGTTGTGCGATGAGCTCATCGAATACACATATTCGCTCTCCCATTTATGCTGATCTCTAGAGCAACTATGGCGCGAAATGACGTTTGAAGCAAGAGCATCATGCGAAGAGAGTGAGACAATGGACATGCAGTGAAATGCACATGCATGTGCTTAATATCCCACAATACTCAATCACATAAAAATGAGAGAGCGCGTTAGTGAAGCAACCCTATTCTTTTTTTTACAATTGCATTAGAAAACAAAAACAAATTGAACTTAGTATAAAATGAAACTGAAAGGCGACAAATAATACGTGTATGTGTTTAATTACCATCTGCTATTGTCCAACGTATTTCACTTGTTATTGGATCGATAGCCGTTAACCCGCCACCGAGCGTTGAGAATACCATCAATGTCTCCTCGTCGCGAGCTAAGTCGGTGCAGTCCTATACATTAGAGCCAAATCAATTTAGTTGTTGTTAATATTTAATATTGACAGTTCTTACCGTCTTGTCTTCAATATGGCCAACAACTTCTCCAGAGTCGGCATTTATACCTGCCTCTGTTGTTGTGGTCACAGTTGCTGATGCAATTTGCCCGCACAATAGCAAAATTAACGCGCAACATGAAATGTAGGTTTTCATTCTGAATATCAACGACAGCAACGTCGACGACTTTTTTTTTGTTTTTATCATCGCGTGAGAGAGGCACGGTGAATATTTAATATTTAGTTAAAGTTTATAGGTTTATTGCACCGGCAATTAATTGATATTGTTTGAATATATCATATTTTCACAATTTATATTTCTTCTATTTTTGCAAATTTAATTTGCCATTTTACACACACACACACTTTTGCATTGAGTTTTATTTTTTTAATGCGTATTTCTCTTATTCGTCATTGTTGCGTTGTGTTAAACTGTTCACGAGTATTTGAGCGAAAGAAGTGTTGTGTTGAACTGAACTTATTCGGGTTGAGTTCAAAAGAACATGGCTCGGCGTTCACGACAAACTAACGTGAACTGGTTTGCTTCGATGAGGAACAACTGGGTGTGAATAAATAATCTACAATTTTCTAAAATTTATTTTAATTATAATTCGATGTGATATAAGTTTAATTTCTTATATGCAGCGAACAACTATTTAAAAGATTTTTTAACAGCAACATATGTAAAGAGTAAATATGTAAATAGTAAACAGAAATAAACAGTTTGTGCTACATGTTGAACTAGTTTCGAATTAAATACCACAAAGGCAAAAGCACTAAAATTTACCACATTTTAAGCAGCTGTTTTGATTATTTTTATTGCACAATGCGGCAACCAGTCGCATATTTAAGTAACTGTATTATACGGCGATTTTTGAATACACAAATCTCTGTGCAGTATGCTAAACAACAACCAAAAAACCTCAAGGGCCGAAATAAAAGCTCTCAAGAGTGGCTAACTCGACAGTTGGCTGATCCTTATGTGGAAAAGGCGCGTATGTTAAACTACCGGTGCCGTAGTGCATTTAAATTAATGGAAATGGATGATAAGTATAAAATACTAAAGCCTGGCGATGTTGTACTGGATTGTGGTGCTGCGCCTGGCAGTTGGACGCAAGTTGCTGTCGAACGGACAAATTCAAATGGCAAATCGGAACGCGAGGCCCACGGAGCAGTCTTCAGCATTGATTTATTACATTTGCATGCCGTACCAGGGGCAACAATTTTTGGCGGAATGGATTTTACTTCATCTCTTGCTCAACGAAGACTGCGTGAATCCCTTTCTGGGCGCCAAGTCAATTGTGTGCTCTCCGACATGGCGCCCAACGCAACAGGTGTACGCATGTTGGATCAGGAGAGCATAACAAACCTTTGTTATGAGGTTCTCAAGTTTGCTTTGGCTATGTCTGCCCCGCAGGCTAATCTAGTAGTCAAAATTTGGGATAACGGAGATGTACCCAAATTGGAACGTGATATGCTTTGTTACTATGATAAAGTAAAACGAGTGAAACCTCGCGCAAGCCGGGGGGACTCAGCTGAGCATTTTCTGCTGGCTCGTGGGTTTAAAGGGATTTCATAGATGTAAAATAAATATATATATAATTGTTAATAAATTGAAAAAAAAAGACCACAAAGTTTTTTTAAATTTAAAGATTCTAATAATCAATTTAAAATTTACAATTTTGCCTGCAATTAGTTAAAAATTGATTGTGAGTTATATGGTCACTCTGTACACAAATTATATTTGATTTTTATTTAGTTTATACTTTAACATTTAATTTTTAGTGAATTACGTTTTTCTTGTTTTTTATCGGCTTTATAAAACAGAGACACTTTTTTTGTACATGTCAGATTGTTTCAAAATTAACATTCAACTTTTAAAACTATCGATAAGCGATAACAAGCTGCTAGTGCACTGTAACACTCTGGCAACACTTAATCTTTGTCTTCTTTCTTGCATCTAAATTCTACACCAGCTGGTTCCAGCGCCAAAACTGCATATTTAACGAATTACAATCTTTTCTATACCCGCAATTAACGAAAATGTCTGTTGCAGATACCTTGGAATACATAACACTTGGTAATCCTGTTAGTCGCACATTAATCAGTTCGACAACCGGATTTCTGCGTGCACTGGTAGAAATTTTGCAAACTAATTTTTTCGCTGCTCCTTAATCATGTAACATTTGATCCTTTTTGTTAATACAGGGACTTCGCCCAAAGAAAATAAGTGAATCGACAGAATTTGTGCCATTGGTTGCTCCAATATCTCAATCTGTCTCGTTGCACAGTATCATAGGAAATAACTATAATTTCGTCAGAATTGCTGGCATGGGTGGTGCGTCGGCCATTTTTATGGGCGCCTATTGCAAATACTTTCTAAAGGAAGTTCATGATCCAAAAGAACAACAGGAGGCGCAGGCATTTGCAGATGTGGCAAATAGGATACACTTTCTGCATTCATTTGCCCTGATGTGTATGCCTCTGGCTCATCATCCATTTTTTGTGAGTATTTGTGTTTGTGTGTTGTTTTGTATTGTTTTGTTCTGTTCTGTTTTTCTTTTTGTGAATTATACAATTTTTCTTTGTTTCAATTTTATTTGAGCATCATAAAGCTTTTCTTTTCCATTTATTTATCATTTGTAAAGTTTAAATCTCTGAACGGAATTTACAACAACTCGCGTTTCTTTTTCAATGAAATGATTTATGCACAATTATCATTTTACTTTGTTTTTGATTTTCAACATTGATATAGGAATTTACATATATGTATGTATGTATGTATGTATGTATGTATGCATGCATGTATATAAAGTATTAATATATATGTAATTGACACTCTGCTTAATCTGAAGAATTAAACCATTTGTTTGCTAAGCGTTCTTCAAATTTACATTCTCTAAATTTGTGAATATTTTTGTTTTGTATATGAAAAATATGAAATGTTTTCCTCAAAAGCTAAAGCTAAACGTTCAACAACCACTAATTGCAGCTTAAAAGTAATTTCAATACCACATTTTACGAAACTTGTATACAATAATTGCTAAACATTAACATTGGTTTCTTTTTTTTTTTCATTTTGTATCTTATTTTCTGATATGATAAGGTTTGATCATAGCTGTGATATGAAGAGGGCTTAGGATATAGGAAATAGTATTTATTGTCATCTTAATTATTAATAAATGTTTTCTTCTTTTTCTTATAAAACGTACCAAAAAGACAGCTTTAATGCTGCTTGTATATTTTTGTTTTAATTTTTGTTTTTTTTTTTTATCAGCCTTATGCGATAAGTAAATCGTAGAGCTTAATTTTGGGGTGTCTCAAAAGCCAACAACTAAAGCTAACATCAAAATATGCAGGCCATATTGTTATTATTGTCTAACACACACACAGACAATTATATATATATATATATATATATATATATATAATTCTGTTTATATTTATATATATTATGAATATATACTTTGTGTAGCTATTAATCTAGATTATTGTATCTTTAATTCTTGTCCATAGACTGGCGGATTGATGACCGCTGGAACCATACTATTCTCCGGCAGCATGTATTATCGTGCACTTACTGGAGAAAAGATTCTACAGAATTATGCTACCATTGGTGGATTCTGTTTAATGTGCGCATGGTTTTCGCTGGTGTTTTAGATGCGGAATCTGCAGTCGTTGTCGTGATATTGTTTTGGATTGGAATATACTTAAATATAATAATACATAATTATATACTTATAAAAATCTCAACTAAAACTAATGCTAAAGCCTATGTAGATGAAGTTCAGTATGCGTAAAGCAACCGTTCAATATAAATGTATATAATAGTTCTTTATCTATAATTATGCGCTTTTTAAAAGCCGATTTTTTATAATTTTCATAATCATTATTTATGTATCTTAGTTTTAGTTTTGTAAGTTCTAGCCGAAAGTTTCTTTTTTTCAGTTTTTTAAGTTTACAGCAAATGGAAGATACTTTTTTGTTGTTGTTTTTGTGTTAAATGCATTTTGAATCTCTTTTTTTTTCTTGAATGATTTAAATGCAATACTACAAGATTAACGCGTTAAATACATATTTATGTAAGAAAAATAATAATATTAAATACAATAAAAGTTAAAAACTGAAAATGAAAATAAAAATAATATAGAAATGAAAAATTGAATAAATTGTTACATTTATTGTGTATACCTGTACATTAATAAATTACTATAAAAACACACATACATTATAACTAGACGTAACAGTTTATACGTTTTCTTTTTTTTATCATTTTTTTTTGATTTGTTTTTGTTTTTTGTTTTGTTTTATAATCGTTATTGTCGTTACGGAACACATTTTATACGAAATGCAATGCAACCTTTTAAAGGCCGATTTTGCAGATATATAGTTTGAGCTAGAATTATTGTATTATTGCACATTATTATATAGTTATTTGATTTACAATTTTCTCAATCTTTTTACTTATTGTCATGCATCGTTTTTTCTATAGTTCTATATAATCAAATCTCATCTAACATTTAGTTTGTACACGTATCTTGTAAAAAAATAAAAATAAAATCATTGCTGACTTCTTTCCTTTGCTTTGTGCTTCTGATCTTCATTGTTTTGATATTGATATTTTCTTTTGTCTTTGTTGCATTTACTGTTTCTGCTATCCTAATAATTTCTGCTTGGAGGCCTCCGCAAATAGGAAGGTTTTTTGTATGCGTGCATTGGCCGCCGGGTGGTTCGTAATTGGTTCCAGTATCTTAAGTATGTAGTCTTTAAATGCTTTCGGCACGGCGAAATGTCAAGAATCTTTCTTCGCCTTTAGATGATCCTCATGCGCCTGATAAGATAAAATATATGTATACATGAATAATAATTGACTATGTAACTATAAATTTTAAGTGTTTCTTACCTTCTGTGCAACCTTGAGCAGCACATCGAAAGTGGCATCGCCTGTCTGCTTAACCATGCTGTGGAATACCTTCTTTTCGCTAACTGTCAATAGTTCAAATGGTGATGCAAACTCAACAGCACGTCCAGCATCCATAACCAAAACCTTATCAGAATCCATGACCGTATGCAATCGATGGGCAATTGTTAACACTGTACAATCCTTGAACTTATTTCTAATTGTATTCTGTATAAGAGCATCTGTTTGCGGATCCACATTAGCTGTTGCTTCATCCATCACCAGTATGCGGTTCTCGCGCAGAATGGCACGAGCCAAGCAAACAAGCTGCCGTTGACCCACACTGAAATTGGTGCCACCTTCGGATATTTTGCTTGAGAGACCACTAGGCAAGTCAGCCACAACTTCCTTAAGTTTAACTTCCTCCAATGACTCCCAGAGCTTGGCATCTGAGTACTCATCAAATGGATCAAGATTGTAACGCATTGTGCCTGAGAAGAGCACCGGCTCTTGTGGAATAATTGAAATCTTGCTGCGCAAATCGTGTAGTCCCATATCATTGGTATCACGGCGATCAATAATGACGGCTCCCTCGTTATAAGACAATCGGAATAGTGCGTTAATCAATGAGGATTTTCCTGCACCAGTGCGTCCAACGATGCCAACCTTTTCGCATGGCTTAATGTCCAGTTTCAGCGAGCGTAATACGTAATCAGCTTCTTTTTCAGGGAAATAACGCAAGCTCAGATCGTCAAAAACAATCTTTCCCTCATCTGGCCAATCTTTTGGTGGTTTCTTGTTCGGTTTCGATTCAAAGTCACCCTCAGGCTGCAGATCCTCATATTCGACGACACGTTCCACAGATGTCATGTTATTCTCTAATTCTGCCGACTGACGCATGCCCCATTGTACCATGCCCGTCATACCCATAGCCTGTGGGAAAAACAAGAAATTTTCAATATATAATTTGGTTTCTAAAAATTTGTTATATATTTTACCTGGGTAATGGCTAAACCAACATCCCCACCATTCTCT
>JBAMBR010006230.1:0-13216 GCA_037044475.1 Zaprionus obscuricornis | reverse complement strand
TAGAGTGCTTAAAATGTTTTCACTGTTGATTCACTTAAGTTTTTCTTCAACGGCGCATTAGTTAATTTTCTTGTTTATTTTGTTAGCAAATTAATTAGAGATACGCTACATCTTTTTCTTCTACCATTTTCTTCTGCTGCTTTTTCTACTTCTACTTCTACTTCTGCTACATCTTCATCATTTTCTACTTTACTGTTGATGTCGTGAGAATTATGTTTTAGTTTTTGAGAGATCATTTTTTTTTCCTTGTTATTGACTTTTTTTTTATTAGTTTTTTTTTTGGTGTAACTTTGACTATTACTTTGCCATTGTTTCCAATGACAAAAGTTTAGCAAACAAAACTGTTATTCCTTATGCCCCTTGGGCTGTGGGTCGATTCTAGTACCTCGTTTCTCGTTTCCCGTTTCCTTTCTTCTTTTCTTCATTTCTTCCTTTCTTGCTTTCTTACATTCGTCTCTCTATACTCCAACGGCACTTAGACAGGCGTTGGAGCACCTTTTTCTTTGCATATTTGTTTTGCAAACTTTTCAATTGCTTGCTGAATTTTCACACAAATAAGAAAAGAGAAAGACGACACTGTATGAGCGAGAGAGAAAGAGAGAGAGAGAGAGAATCAGAGAACGCTAGAGAAAGTTTCGTATATTCTTCATTGAGAAGTGTTGTCGCAAAAAATTTTCCAATGTTTTTCTTTTATATTTTTGTTGAATTTCATTTGCTATCCTTTTCTTCTACTTGTTCTTTTCATTTCTATCATTTGCTATCTCGCTCTATTCATCTTTAGCTTTGTGGTGATTTCGTTTTTGCCTTTTGCAATTTGTTCCCAATTGATTTCAAACACTTCAAATTTATTGGTTTTCAAAAACTTTACGAATTTTATTGTTTCCGCTAATTCTTTTGTCCAGTTCGTATAGACATTGCCCGCTTAAACTGAGGCAAAAACAAAAGAACGAGACCGAGCAAGAGTTAGACAGAGAGAGAGAGAGTAGGAGCAAGAGAATAGAGACAAACATGCCGATTACCAGGATATTCAACAGTCAGTTGTAGTCATTCGTAGAGTGAAAAGTACTTGGGGGGTAGAGCAGGAGTTGACGGTTTCTAGTCTGGCTTCCTGTGCATCCTTTCATCTATGAAAATGGCCAAAAGATATATGCAGTAAAGTTGGTCCGGATATGAAAGTCATAGAAATGAAGCACTTTTTGATGCTTGGGATTGGGTATTAAGTAGCATTAGTTTAAAAAACTATGTATGCGTTTGTGTCTATGTGTATGTGTATGTGTGTAAGAGAGAAGAGAGAGAGAGGGAGAGAGAGATAGAGGTTTTCTTTTATGTGCTTGTTTTGGTAATGTGCGTTGAAACTCATATGGAATGCATATGAATTTCGCTTGATTTTCATTTCGGGCACTTTAACTAAGTTTCTTGAATGCTATTTAGTAGATCTATTAAATTTTACCGTTATTTTTGTTATACCTGCAGCTTTATAAATAAAATGTACTTAAAGGTAAATTAAATTGATGTGAAATAATTATTAAAAATTTAAAATAATTTTTGATTAGTATTAAACTATTTATAAATATTTATTTAATAATTATTTTATTTTTTTATATAATTTTATTTTAGTTTTTAATAATAACTTTTAATTAAAGGTAAATTAAATTGATTTGAAATAATTCTGAGCATTTTATTAAAAATTTAAAATTAAAATTTATTTTTGATTAGTATTAAAATATTAATAAATATTAATTTAATAATATTTTTTTTTTATATGATCTTATTTTGGTTTTTAATAAAATTTTTTATTCAAAGGTAAATTAAATTGACTTAAAATAAGTCTGAGTATTTTATTTAAAATTTAAAATAATATTTTATTATCGTGAAATTATTAGAAATTATTTACTTAATAATTATTTTAGTTTTTTATATAATTATTATGCGGATCATTTTATATAAAATTGAAAATAATTTTTATTATTGAATTATTAATTAATAATAATTAATAATTAATAATTATTTTATTTTTTATGTAATTTTTTTTTACTTTTGTATTTTTTAATAATTTATTAGTTTTTAATTTATAACTTTAATGATATATTTTTTAATTATTAATAATTTTATAAATTGTATTTTTCTTACTTTTTAATATATTTTTTTTATTTTATTTATTTTGCTTATTATAATTTTAGAATTTATTAAATAATTTATTTTTATTACTGTTTCATTAATTATAATTTATTATGTATAATAATTTTTATTTTATTTAACTGTTTGTATTAAACATTTTTATTATTTTTAAACACTTTTTTCTTATTATTTTTTAATTACTAATAATTGAATTTTCTATATTTTTAAATATTTATATTTTGTTTTATTTACAAGTTTTATTTTATACATTTCATTTTTTTGTGTTTTTAGTATTTTAGTTTGTTTAATAAATTTGTAGTTTATTTTACTCATATTTTTCTTAGCTTAGAAAATTTTAGCCGCGCTTTGTTTTTATAAACAGCTGAGAACATTCTAGCATATCCTGCGACAGCTGTTGTTGCAGCCTGCACGTAGCTGCGCATGTCCTTAAATTGCCGCTATGACACACTGAGAGAGAGAGAGAGAGAGAGTGAGAATGAGCGCGAGAGAGTGAAATGAATTTTGACTGTTTTGACAGTTGTCCTAAACCAACCAGTCGAATGCAGTAAAATTGTTAGAAAATTTAAATAAAATTTCAAACAAAAGCCAAAAGTGAAAAGTTACTATTAAAATTTAAGTTACAATTTGTAAATTAACGCAAGCACGACCGAAATGTATTAAAAGAATAAGGTGAATAAATATGTGAAACAAAGGAAAACTTACAAAATTATAAAATAAAACGATGTGAAAATTGATTTAAGAACATTAGAAATTTGAAGGATAGTTTATTGTGAAATATATTCAGGAGAATCGTAAAGTATATGCATAAAATAATAATTAAGCTTTGAAATCAAATGGAAATCAAATTCAAATCAAAATTCACAAACAAAGTGAAACGCATCACGGATTTTTTTTTATTGATTTTTCCTTTTTAATTGGCCAACAACGAAAACTGTCAGACGACAGACAAATTCACACACTCTCGTGCGCTCTCTCTCTGAAGTTTTTGCTGACACTTGTTCTCTCTCTGCTTTGAGCCTCTCTCTCTCTATTTTTCTTCCTTTGTTTCTGTCTGACGCATTGCATTTTTTTTTTGCATTTTGTTTTGCTACGCAAATTCATAAAAAATTGTCTTTTGTTTCAGTTCAGCCATCAAATAAATCAAACTAAAAAAAAAAAAATTAAAAAATTAAAAATAAAATAAAAAGTAAATTATGCCAAATACTTAGAGCTAAGATATTTATATTAAGCGCATTTCAAAGCTAAGGCCAAATCATCAAGTAATAATCAAGAAGTGTCCAAAACTAACCAAAACGTACCAAAAAAAAAACTCATCCCACCTCCTGCACCGCTAACAAATATGCTAGGCAACAGGAGCCCCCCAACGTATAAGCAAAACACAACAAGAACGGGGGGCTCCATCAGCTCGGCTGCCTCTGTGAATCTTAGTACTAGCAGTTCCAGTATTAGTTCCAATTCCATTTCCAAAACTTGCAATCATCATTATCAACAAGCTTACGTCGGTCATTCGCATGCTTGTTATCAATATCAACAGCAACAAAAACAGCAACAACAACAACCAACAAATGCAACATCATCATCATCATAATTCTTCCTCACACGGCAGTCGTACATCATTAACGCCAACAATGAAGCGCGGTAAAAAGAATTGGGGAAGTCGAGAAAGATCTAGCATGAGTTTTCTGATTGTTATACTATTCTTTGCGGTATTCGGTCTAATAATATTAACTGAGGTGAGTAATGGGTTTATATATAGTATGTATAACTAAGATAATATATAAAATAAAACTTAATATATAAATAATTAAAATAATAAATAAACAATTAAAGAAAGTTGTCAATGAAGTGCGCTTAACTTTCTTTTTAGTTTTTACTTTTTACTTACAATTCTATTTAATTGCATAAGTCTTAATTTCTTAAGTTTTTACTGTTTCCTTTTACTTTTGCTTTTTCTTATGCTATTGCTTTTGATTGAAGTTGCAGCTCATAAAATATGCATTAAACAATTATAAAATTGTTTTTTGTTTTATCTTTTACTATGCGTTGGATTTATAATTGCAATTAAGTTGCATTTCAAATTCAGCGTGCAATTAATTATGGCTGCAGACGTTGATTAAAATGCAAAAAGCATGCCATAGAAATTAGCTTAAAAATACGCTAAGGGTCTGCACTTAACTGTTGTCTTGTACTAGTTTCTCTTTTGCCCAGCAAGTGATGAGCGCGTGCTCTATATGCAAAGGGCAGGCACAAAAAAAACTATAGAAAATTTATTAAAAAATAAAATTAATTATGTGAACATCCGAGAAAATTTATAAATTGAATTATTTAACGTAAACTATATTTAAAAATAATTATTAAAAATAATTACATTAAATTATAATTTGAATCAATTATTTTAAAAAATTGAAAATATTATATATATATATTAATATAAAAAAAAATAATATTTACCTGAAGTTTTAAGCTTACAAATTAAATAAAATAGCCCAAAAAAAAAAATTAAATCTTATTTTAATAATATTAATAATTAAGAATAAAATAATATAAAAGAAAATAATATGATACAATATTTAAATATGTTTTGTAATTTAATTTCATTTTATAAAAAAATATAAAAAAATATTGCCTTAATTTGCATAAAAAAAGAAAAAAAATATGTATAAATGTAATAAAAAGTCAAATAAACTACAATAATAAATTAAAATAAAAATATAAATAATAATAAATATAATAGAATATTAAAATATTTTTTAAATATATAAATTTATTATATTATTGAGATAAAAAAAAATAAAATAAAATAGTTTTATTGAATTGAATTTTCATTGAATATTTTTATTATATTTCTTTTTGTTTATATTAAGTAGAAAGAATAGAAAATTTCTAGTTGTAATTCTAGTTCGTGTCACGTTCTGTTCGAATGTCACATTCTCTTATCTACCGCAACAAACTAAATAACTTTTCTATTCTCTCTCCTCTATCTCTCTCCCTGTCTCTCTCCCTCCATCGCTTACATACACACTGCAGGTATTCATGATCGACGAACGTTCGCACAGTGGCCTGATGGCAATGAGAGCGGGCGGTGGTGGTGGCGCAAGTTTGGGTGGTCGCATAGGCGACTCTATGCCGGATTATGATAATGTTAAGGTAAGTTTTGTTATGCAAATGTACGAGAAACTCTTTTGTCTATATATATATATATATGTATATGTGTGTGTCGGTGTGTTTACGCTGCTCACGTTGCCAACCAAAAATGGTCAACAATTGTTTTTTTGTTATTGCACCTGCCATAACGTTGGAGCGTTGCGCAGATACTGCTGCTTGCCGCACTGTGGGCGTGACAGCTTAACTATTGCGCCCATTTTTATGGTCTCAACTCTCGTTGCGGGACCGTGGGAAAACAAAAGATGTTGCCGTTTGCCATATTTCGTTGCATACTTTTCAGCTTGCCAGAGAGAGAGACAAAGAGATTTGCATATTTAAGCAGAGGCAGAAGCAGAAGCAGAAGCAGAAGCACAATATAAGGGACTGATGCAGAAACAGTAGAGAATAAAGTGAACGCAGAGTGGAAAGCAAAGCAAAGCTACAGTCATATACAGCGCATAAAGCATATGATTTACTTATTTTTTTTGTTTATTTTTTGGGAAATGCAAACAAAAAGCTGATTTACCGCAACGCAATGCACTAAGTTAACTTGTGAAAACATAAGAGTCTCATAACCCATAAGCTGACAGCTCTGCCAAAAACGAAAGGATTCGCATTTAGTTCAAATATCGTAAACAATATGAGATTTCAGCTGCAAGCAAAAATGAATTTAAATGTAAATTTCAAATAATATTACAAAAAAAGAAGCACGAAAAATACTCAAAATAATATGAGTATGAGATATTGTGAGATATTATTATTATATTGGACAGCACTTTAAAATTGTTTGAATTTTCTTTAAGCAATAAACGAAATTGATTTTGAGCTGCAGATAAGAAAACAATTGAAGCACAAACTACATTTTGCCTTTGTCAGCTGTCATATTAAATATTTATTGAATTTACTTTATGATTGGCCCCATCAATGATTGTATTTTCTCTTTTATTATTGTTGTTCTTGTTGTTATTTTGCAGGATGACTATGAACTGGATGACAGCATTTTGAGTGATAATAAATTAGGTTTTATACAGTTTCGGGATAATAAACTTAAAATTCAAGGTGAGTGGCAAAACCCAAAATGAAATGCAATCAAAGCACAAAACACAAAAGAAAACTATGAAAATGAAAAGCACAATTGAGACTGAAACGTACAGACATTTATCTATTATGTTCTCTCTCTCTCTCTGTGTTTGTGTCTTATAAATTTCTACGGACAAATATTTCACAGAAGCCGCAGGCGGTGATGGTCAACGACAACGTTATCCGGGCATGTTACTCAATAGTGGCGCTGCTGGTGTCGGTGCTGCTGCTTCAGTGGGTGGTGGCGCATTTGCAGTGGGCAATAGTCTTAACATGCCATTGATACCTTGGGGCCAACTATTGCCAGCCAAAGTGGAAGAAACGTTACCACATTTTCCATTTGGCACTGCGCCCACTGATGGCGCTTGGCAGGTTGTCAATGGCACACGCTTTAAATTCTTTGTCTATTCCGCCTATTTTGATCGACGAGATGGTGCACGACTCGTACGTGTCATTGGTGCCACAAAAACACGTGGACCAGAGCGTGTCTGGTGTAGATTTTGGTATGGTCCGACAGCGCATAATAATACTGATGCTGCAGCTGGAACATCAACATCAACACGTGCCAAATATATCTCAGCGACAGTTATGGCACGCGTCAAGGTGAGAATTTATGCTAGTCGAGTCCCCATAATTCGTAACTCGCTAATTCGTAAACATTTCTGTTACTGTTCTCCCGTAAATCATAAAAAATATTATCCCCGTGGCATTACGAATTATCGGGACTTGATTTTATATATGAAATCAATATGAAATTCTATATTCTTATATAGATCATACGCGAGAATTGGAATCTTAAGTATAGCGCCTGCTTTGTCATGTGTCCTGTGCGTGCACCACCATTAGAGTTACCACAATATGTCAGCGTTGTTTCACGTCTACGTGCACCGCCAGGCAATTTACTCATTTTACGCAATACAGATCATGATGCAGATTTTGCAAAAATATCAATAAATAGCAGTGCCACAGCAAGTGCAGAGCCAAAGCGTAGTATGCCACATGCACCACCAAGTGGTGATCATATACCAGAACGTTTAGCGGTCTGTGTTAAACCCTTTCACTTTAGCTATGATCAAGCTTTGTATCTTATGGAATATTTGGAGTTCTATGCACTGTTGGGTGTATCACATTTTACATTCTATAATCATACGCTTGGACCGCGTGCCTCATGCGTATTGGATAGCTATCAACGGGGCCTGGTGCCTGGTAATCTGACAGCCTTTGATTGGGAACCATTGCAAGCAGCTGATTTGGCAAATAATGCTACACCGCGTGTATTAAAATCTTTACATTATCATCGACCAACAGTTAGCATATTGCCATGGAATTTACGTATGCGTTCACAGAAGGAAATACGTACGGAAGGATTATTTGCCGCACTTAATGATTGTCTATATCGCACTATGTATCGTTATAAGTATCTGGCACTTGTTGATCTTGATGAATTTATTGTGCCACGTTATACGGATACGCTGAATGAGCTTTTAAGGTGAATAAGCTATAGATCAAGGAGAAAAGAGAGTAGAAAATCTTATGGTTTCTCATTTTAATTTTTACAGTTCACTTAATCAACGTTTTCGCAATCGCAACACTGGTGCATATTCATTCCAGAATGCATTCTATTATTTACAATTTGCTGATGATCCATTGGCTAGTTCGGGTATCGTTGGTGGCAATGATCAATTGGGCAGCGTACGTGCTGCTTTGGTTACACAACGCAAGACACGCAGGTTTGATTTTAGTTTTAAAATTGAGAATATACAAAGTTTTCTTGAATATTTAATATATATTTGTAGACGCTACAAGTTGCATCCACAGAAGCAACGTTCGAAATATATTTGTAAACCTGAAGCTGTTGTTGAGGCTGGCAATCATTTTGTTTGGGAATTTGCACCGGGCATGGGATCATTGAATGTGCCACCCAAGGAGGCTATATTGCAGCATTATCGGGTATGTGAATACAATTTAAAAAAAAAATATTATTTTTTTTGTATACTTTTCAATATAAAAATAATTCCCAATAATTTAATATTATTTATTTTTTTTATAATTTTCTATATAAAAATTCTATATAAAAATAATTCCCAATAATTAATAATAATATTTTTTTTTTTTATAATTTTCTATATAAAAAGAATTCCCAATAATTTTTAATTATATTTATTTTTTTTTATAATTTTCTCTATAAAAATTTTAGTAATATATATATTTTTTTTTTATAATTTTTAAAAATCAATTTTTTATTATTAGAATTATTTATTATTTAAATAATTATTTACTATACAAAAAGCACAATTTTCTCAAAATAATTATTTAAATTTTCGTTAATAAAAAATTTAAAAATAAATACATTTTTTTTTAATAAATATTTAAAAAAAAAAAACAATTACCAAGAAAAATTTGGCCTTGAATTATGGAAATTTAAATTTCCATTCAAAAAAAAAATATTATTTTAGAGCTAGAAATGTCAAAATCCATTCGAGTTTCAGTCTGAAATACCAGGCGATCAGAAACTAACAGCAAGTCGCAGACGGAGTGAATATTTTAGAATAAACGAGTGAGAGAGAATATTACCAGCAAGCACACAAATTTATGTAACATACTTTCGGGCGGTGATTTGGTTTGCTCTTGCAGCCGTAACTGAAATTTAAATTTCTTTAAAATTTTGCCTGTCAACTTGCTGCAGTTTCTGTTCGCCTAGTATTGATTTCATAATTTTTGGCTCTGAAATTTTTTTCATTTTATTTTTCCTTCTCCCGTAACGGAAATTTAAATAAATTTAAAGCAGTTTCTGCTACTTTCTGCTACTTTCTGTTCGCTGACATTTCGCACAATTGATTTTGCTTTAACATAAACTGCATTTTTTTGTATACTTTGCAGTGTGAAAATATTTTTCAAGAATTTGTGTTTTTTTTTTTTTTTTTTTTTAACTGAAAACATCAAACGAATTTTGTTTTTTCTAGGTTTGTGAATTTGGTGGCAATGATTGCATTAAGGCTCCGTCCATAATGGATCGTACTACAACGAAATATGTGAATCGTTTGGTGCAACGTGTTGATGCTGTTTATCGTCATTTACGGCAACGTTGCGACTTGCCCGCATTACCAACGTTACCAAAGCGTGCGAATCCACAAAGTGAAATGCAACACAATGAGAAACCAAAGTTACTACAGAAAATGCGTGAATTGAATGAACAAAAAGCTGCTGGAGCAGCAGCATCAGCATCAGCAACTGCAGCAAAAGCAGGAGCAGGAGCAGGAGGAGGAGGAGGTGGAGAAGGAATAGGTAAGGAACAAGCAGGTAAAGCACAAAAAAGTGCAACAACGAATCAACAGCATTCTAAAGTGACAACAACGACAACAAAAGCAACCAATACAATAAAAGCAACAACAAGCAAAACAACAAAACTAACAACAACAACAACAACTACAACTACAAGAAAAATGACAATGACAACGATGAAGGCAAAGCCACAACATAGAACACTTAAAGAGGCAAAGACAGCAGCTGCTATAGCTGCAGCAACAAATACAAAAACAACAATAACAACAACTTCACCAGCATCAGCATCAGCAGCCGCAGCAGCAGCAGCTGCAGCACCTATTGCAAATGTACGAAAGAAACGTAAGATGATTGTATTCGATTTAGATGATATGGGCGTACCTATAGCACGTGTTGAATACCATTGAGTAGAAGATATAATTGGCGATATATTCTAGTTGCTATACTCGTATATAAGTAATAGTTGAGATTGGAATTTGTTTTTTATTTTGTATTATGTATTATTATTTTTTTGTGCGTTTTTTGTGTGCCAATTAGTTTGAGACTTGAGTTACGATTAACGAGATTAGCAGCGAAAAGTAAGCAGAGCTTCATAAGACAGTCACTTTTATACGTATATATCGATATATATCTCTATATATATATATGTATGTATAATTTTTGAATAGATTCTAGTATTTCGGTTGTGCTTCACAACGGTTGTTGGCACATTAAACATTTTGCTCAATGTCATATCAAAGAAAACGTAAACAATATGAGAAAAACTAATAAACTGAGAGAAAACCATTTAACAGTCCAACAAAAAAAAAAAAACAAAAAACAGAATGGAAATCTCAAAAAAATTCTTTATGACAATTATTATATATAAATTAACATTTAGTTTTAGTATTTGAAATAAAAAAAAAACGCATTTATATAATTGGTCCGGTTGTTTTCGGTAATCCTAAAAATAAAAACTAAAAAATAAAAAAAAATTCAAAATAATCGAAAATAATGCAAATTATTCCTATGCAAAATTCTGAAAATTCCTATGAAAAAAAAAGAAAAAATTGAAACCAAAGTCAAACTGTTTAGTCTAAGTTTAGTGTAAGTTTTGAGATATACAAAAAAAAATAAATAAAATAAAAATAAATATTATTAATAATATATGGTATATAAAGATAATCCACCCCAAAAGTACTGTTAGTTATATAAACATTTTCAATTGCAACTTTAGCATTATTATTTTTTTCCCCGTACACCTCCGAGCTAAGCACAACAAAAAAAGAAAATATATATAATATATAAAATAAAATGAAAAGTCTATTACAAGAAATATACAAAAACAAAAAAACGTAAAGAAAAAGCAAGAAAATAAATAAATAAATAAACAGAACGAATTTTAAATGCTTCATAAATAATAACGCACAGACAAGTATTTCTATATAGTTTATAGTATATATAAATATATTTTAAGCTTAAGCAGCTATCAAAATAAACTAATGAAGCATCAAGAATAACAAAAAGCAGCAGCACTCACTAATAACTATTTAAAAAAAAAAAATAAAAACCTAAAAATCGAAATACTTGATTGTCATATGTATACAATGAAGTTGTAATTAGTTTTAGTGCTCAGTAGTAGTCTGTAAGTCTGATAAAAAAAAAAAATCATGAAATAGAAAAAAACAAATAAAATAAAATACGAACACTGTCGTTAAAATATCGCATTCATTGAAAATTGTTTTCAAAAAATATTACAAAGTCAATAAACAATGCATGTACGCAAAATAATAAAAAAAAATGTGTTTTAATTTTTCAAACATTGTGAATTAACTTTAAAGTGTTCATATATATAGTGTAACTATGCCTTATACAAAGTGTAACTATAAATAAAGTGTAAGTGTACTGCAATTTACACTCATTATAGCTTCTTTATACTTCATGTTTCCTAGATTTTATAGTTACCCCTCATTTTGTAGAGTTTTATGCTGCCAGTCTGAACATTCACTTTTTTTTATATTTAGCTTGTAAAAGTATGGCAAAATCTTGACTATATTTTATAGCAGCAGAGTAGGCGATAGCGTAGACAAATGTCAACGTATACGTAATATAAATATGAAACATAGCTAGAATGTTCTAAATACTTCTGTTATACTTTGGAAGACTAAAAACTTTGACAGCGCATATGTTAGTCTAGTTTTATATAATATAACAGTGAAACATAACTAAAGTGTTATAAACTAACAGTATGACAGCGCAGATAAAAAGTCTACTTATAGATAATATAACAGAGAAATACTGCGACAGTTTTATAAACTGTTCGATTATGCGAAAGAAGACTCAAAGGTATGACAGCTCATACAAAAGTGAACGTATACGTATTATAACAGTGAAACACATCTAAATTGTTATAATCATTTCGATTATATGTTGACAGACTGAAAAGTATGACTGTGAGGCTGAATGTCTACTTTTAGTTAATATAACAGTGAAACATAACTAAAGTCTTAGAAAGGTAAAGTATGACAACGCAGCTGAAAGTCTACTTCCAGATAATATAACAGAGAAACACAGCTAAAATACTTGCTATAGTATCATTTGTAAGATACTTTTATATGCACTGTACATATCTGTTATAGTTATACTAAGACTTTAGTTATGTTTCACTGTTATATTAACTAAAAGTAGACATTCAGCCTCACAGTCATACTTTTTAGTCTGTCAACTTATAATCGAACATGTTTATAACAATTTAGCTGTGTTTCACTGTTATAATACGTATACGTTCACTTTTGTATGAGCTGTCATACCTTTTAGTCTTCTTTCGCATAATCGAACAGTTTATAAAACTGTCGCAGTATTTCTCTGTTATATTATCTATAAGTAGACTTTTTATCTGCGCTGTCATACTGTTAGTTTATAACACTTTAGTTATGTTTCACTTTTATATTATATAAAACTAGACTTACATATGTGCTGTCATACTTTTTAGTCTTCCAAAGTATAACAGAAGTATTTAGAACATTATAGCTATTTTCCATATTTATATTACGTATACGTTGACATTTGTCTACGCTTTCGCCTACTCTGCTGCTATAAAATATAGGCAAGACTTTGCCATACTTATACAAGCTAAATATAAAAAAAAGTAAATGTTCAGACTGCCAGCATAAAACTCTACAAAATCAGGGGTAACTATAAAATCTAGGAAACATGAAGTATAAAGAAGCTATAATGAGTGTAAATTGCAGTATACTTACACTTTATTTATAGTTACACTTTGTATAAGACACAGTTACATTTATATATGAACACTTTAAAGTTTATTCAAAATGCTTGAAAAATTAAAACACATTTTTTTTTATTATTTTGCGTACATGCATTGTTTATTGACTTTGTAATATTTTTTGAAAACAATTTTCAATGAATGCGATATTTTAACGACAGTGTTCGTATTTTATTTTTTTTTCTATTTCAAGATTTTTTTTTAATCAGACTTACAGACTACTACTGAGCACTAAAACTAATTACAACTTCATTGTATACATATTCTGATTTTTGTTTTGTTTTTTTTTTTAAATAGAAATGCTGC